>JAYJMH010072023.1:0-11026 GCA_036873815.1 Phacellophora camtschatica | reverse complement strand
ATGTTGAACCGTGCCTACAGGTTGTCATCAGATTGGCAAGCATTCGATGTTGAGGTAAATAGATTAGTCAATGTGTTATACAACTATCATCTGAACCGCCAAAATTCTCATCACGTGATAAAAAATCTTTCTATTGTTTATTTTTCTATATATCCAAACAACGTCTTTTATTTCATTTAGCTTGAAAACGGTGTTAAGATGACATCGAAACGTCGCTCATTATTATCGTTAACATTTATAATTAAACATTTTAAAGCATATTATTTTTCACCTCAGTTATTCGCTTTTGTTTTATGCGGTAAACTTGGTGTAAGAGAAGCAGCTGGTTGCTGAATTTCTGCTGTTGCAACACTGCCAGTTGCTGAATCCTTGCGATCTGTAATTAAAAAATTTCCATAAAGTTGTGTAAACTGTACACTTGCCCCAAGTCTATTTCGTGCCAAATCACAAATTTTTAGTTCGCACTCAATTATCGAGGGAATGCCATATCGAGGGAAGAGACCAAGACCGTGAATATAAATGCATTTAAAGTTAAAGTTTGAAATTTCAAGTTTAGGAACGGTCAATAAGATAAAGAATTTATCGTTGAAAACAAGGTTAAATGTGAATTTACAACATACTTATAATTTTTCTGAATATGGGGCATAAAAAATTGCTGATTGTCCAATTTTTTAGCATTTCCTGAGTCACATGACACAGTAAGCCCAATTGCCGAACTCCCACAAGGAACCGATGGGCAGAAAGAAATGGCCCTACCGGAACATTTACTTGTAGATAGCAACAAAGCGCAAGCCCGAGATCGATATGTGCCATCTGCGTCTGTTCTTCAAATGAATTTTGCAGGAGCAAGACATTTGAATACAGAGGAAAAACACCAAAATGTTAAATGCTTTTATATTTACGGTCTTGGTCTTCTCCCTCCATATGGCATTCCCTCGATATATTGACTTAAAACGTTTGCAAGGTGATTCCTTCATCCATATTTAGAAAGGCCTATTATTACACAAACTCTTTACATAAATTTTCTTTGATTCAACTGGAGCGTAAGGATTTTTCATCCCTCAAATCGATCCATTAATGTTGGCAAATACCTTTTGTGTTCTAGTGTTTAATTTTACCGTGGGTGAAATAAATTGAAATCTATTAAACTAAATTTCAGAGCATTAGCATTGGCGATATGAACGTCATGTCATAAAACATCTTAGAGCACACAGCAATGTAGCTAAGATTTTTGTAAGAATGAAGCAAATTTTCGAAAACATGCCGGGTGTCCCAAAACGATGGCTATGGATTAACAATCAATGAGTAACAACAGCAAAAACATTTCGTAGCATTTTGGGTAATATTTTCATCGTTAGACTCAATCAAATCCGCTTTTCATCGTTAGACTCAATCGTAGCCACTTTTGGGACACCCCGGAGGTAGTGGGTTAATTAAATTCGCGAAAATTATTCTGTTATAGTTGTGATCGATATTGATACATATCTGTGGTCAGCAAGAATTAGGCTGCAATTGTGCCCAAAATGAGCTTAGCCGCTCACCTGAATTTGAAGCTCCCAAGTTTATAGGCGACCATTTAAGACAAAATAATCAGATAAAGCTCAGAGCCAGCTTTCGTTTCATACTATATTCGATATAATTTGACGTTAGACGAGCGAGCATGCGCCGATAATCATTTAGGTCTAAAAACCTTTTAAACGACTATAGGTAGTTACAAATGTTAAGGGCAACAAGGCAACGATTTGATGTTTTGGAAGAATAGTAAATGTTTTCATTTCAATTATTTATTATTTAAAACTAAGTTTAAATATGAATTTATACGTATTTATGATTTATCTGAGTATGAAGCATACAATGTGATGATCTGCTTAACTTTCTAGGATATCCTGAGTCAGAAGGCATAGAACGTGAAAGTATCGATGGACATGAACAAATCCCACCAGGTGTACAGCAAGAAATTCCTCCGGAGGAACGTTTATCGGTGAATGGGAACGAAGAGCAACGCCAGGAAATATCTGGTTCTCAAGATATTGCAGTAACAGGACTTTCTTTTGTCAGAGAGGAGAGACCAAGGGTACCCCGTGACTCCGGTATGAATAGACACAATTCTGAAACTACTGGGTGTCCCAAAAACAAACTAAGGATTTGATTGAGCCTAACGTACAAAATATTACTTAAAACGAATTGTGCGAATTTGAGTAAGCAGTATCGTTAACATTAAAGTCAGCAATTAATTACGAGAATTGCGTTTTTCATAAATTTCAAAAAGATATTTAAAGAATAACCGTAGGTAGTTTTGGTCTTTGTTTGTAAGTAAAATAAGGGTTGACTTTTAGTTGGAATTTATGTAAAATTTTGGTACATTTTGTCAATTTTTGTCCCCGGAAACTCGAACTCGCTTAACTCGAATTTTCGATAACTCGAACAATTTCCTATGTCCCGTGCGACCTTTCTGCACTGAATTGCCCCTCGATAACTCAAACTCCCGATAACTCGAACACATTTTTGTTTCCCTTTAGGGTTCGAGTTATCGAGGTTCTACTGTAGTTAACATAATCAAAATACCTGTGTGACATTTTTGGCGCTCGGTAGGCCAAGATTTTCTATCAGATTCAAAAAATCCCAGGAGAGTACCGGGTGTCCCAAAAATATGGTAACTGGTTTGATTAAGGCTAGTGCTGAGAATATCGTTAAAATCTGTTAACAATTTTGTTTAAATTAATCCTCTATAGTAACATTTAAAGTTCGATTTTGCCTCACACCAAAACCAGAGGTTTTAATTTTGGCCTATGCTCGTGAAGATCACGTTGTAGCATTTTCTGAATCATGCGGTGTTCCAGACATATCTTTGAAAACACTTACAAACAATGATTCCAAAAAGAATCTTGATAGACAATCAGTTGTCCATGACTAAATTTTTTGAAAACTAAAATGCTGAAAAAAGAGAAAGCACTTCATAATGGCTGGAGCCAGAAATAATAGTTTAATTTTCAGTTTTTGGATTTATTTCCGAGTGTGTTCCCAAGCACCTTTAAATTCATTTCTTGAAACACTATGATTTGGGAGATTCAAAGACCACTGGTTTGGGGCTGGAGGCAAAAATATAGACCTCTGGTTTTGGGTTGGAGGCGAATTCGAACTTTCAGAATTAATTTCTCGACTCTCGATGCACATATTAACATTAACATAAACAAATGTTACCAAGAACTGT
Organism: Phacellophora camtschatica; assembly: GCA_036873815.1. Classification (NCBI taxonomy): domain Eukaryota; kingdom Metazoa; phylum Cnidaria; class Scyphozoa; order Semaeostomeae; family Ulmaridae; genus Phacellophora; species Phacellophora camtschatica. Next base: position 7,815 of record JAYJMH010072023.1, on the reverse strand, counting down.
TTTTTTAATGTTTTGAATAAGTTTGAAATGTCATTTCAATTTCATTTTTGCATTCGGAACAGACTACGGGTAGTATTAATAAACTTTTTGTGACACCCGGTAGTGTTTTCTAGAAGTATTACTTTTGATACGTGCATCACACCTTAACCGGGTGTATGTATTTAAGACCTGCAACATCAAACATTTTCAAACGCTGCTGAAACAAACTTCATTTGTGCAAAAAGGAATTTGAACGTTTGTTAAATATTTTTATTTTTACTTTAGGTCCGAAAATTACTGCACTCGATGCAAATGACATTGGAAAAATAGCAACGTCATTGGACCCACCCAGTCATACCCTAAAATATTGGATCCATTTTGCAAGAAAATACTTCGAAGAAAGTGAGTGCAGAAAGTTAAGATTAAATTATCATGGGGGCGGGGATCCTGCTATCAATTTTCTAGTGGAATTAAGAACAAGGGCGACTGGAACCGTTGATGAGATGATAACATTTTGCACCAAAATGTCCAGAATTGATATTGTCCGCTACTTGGAGGAATTAATAACTGAAAAAATAGTTCAAAACCAGACACTTGTAGCTGACTTACTTGAAAGCTATGAAATTATTGAAAAATTAGCTGAGATGTTAAATGAGATTTCACCTTCAATCAATTCTTGGCCTAACCTTGCTTGTTATTATAATTTCGATAACGATAAAATCCACAAAATCAAATCAACCAGGAACGAAAATAATGAATATTCTCCGACTATGGTGCTATTTCGAAAGCTTCAAGCAGAACAGGGTGACAGCACGCTTAGTACAGTCATTGAACATCTCAAAAGTATCGAAAGGAATGACGTTGTAGAAATTGTACAGGTCATCAAGGAAAGGGAGGAGAAGAAAGATGCGAGATGAAAAACTGACACTCGCAATTACTTGAAGATATGAAACGAGAAAAAAACAAAAACATGATAAACTGACAAACCAAGATCATCGCTGAGAAACTGGATTATCAGTTTGATAAACTATTTTTTATTTTATTTTTTGTGGCAAACTGGGATTGTTTACCGATAACCATGGATTGTTGATCGATGAACTTGGATTATTGATCGATAAACTTGGATTATCGGGTATGATAACCTGATGAATCGATCATTCATTGCTCTAGCGATAGGATTGATGCGTTCACACGAGCACAGAAAAGTGATCCGATGCGGTGGCACACCACTTTCAGAGCAGCAGAGTGAACTCGCTCAGCAAAAACGATACGAAACGTATTGGACGGTTTCTGAGCGGTGTGGACAGCCACGGACAGACTGCCTATCTGTTGTTAAAGCAATCCGATCAACAAGGAATCCAGTATCGTGTGAATGCAGCCTTGGCGACGCAGCCAGGTATATAATTAATAACACTAAACTCTACGAGGGGTTGTTGTTTTTCATTAATTAAGGGTATTAAGATATGTGGCCCCTTTGAGGGGGAAGGGGTTGAGTATCTGAGTCAAGAAAATAGTTCTTATTTAATGTGATTGTAATTCTTTTTATAGTATTTAAGCTTTTTGATTTTCAAAAGGTGAACGTATTTTTATAGCTCGTGCTTGTTTCGCAATTGTATATAAGTCATAATTGAATGCAATTTTTAATAACAACGCATCTTTTTGACGTGGCAGAAATTGTGAGGAAGATAAAAGAAAGGAAGGAGGAAAAAATGCAAAATGATACAAGAAGCATTTACTAATCCCACGACCGCCAAGAGGGTAGGGCAAGGGAGAACGTTTCTCCAGGGCTTCTGGGTCTAGTGAGCCTCGTAGAGTTTTTGAAATGTATTTTCAGCCAATCTAAAGGGTGTGGTCATCAATATTTTCCTGACACACTCAATTTTGGCTTCCTTTGCTTGCCGGGGCCCTATTCTTAAACATTCTCCTACGCCCCCCCTCCACAAAGCTCTTGGCAATCCTGACTAATCCATGGCCCTCTACGTCCCTATATCGTATTGGACCTAAATTTTAACGATTGAACATATTCCAAGTTTTCGTTTTTCGTAAATTGTAATGATTGAACAAGTTTTCGTTAATTTTCTTACGTAGAGAATAGACCATCTTTCAATTATTGCAAGATGAATGTTCGCCAAGAAAAGAAAATTATTCGCTCGGTTCTATGATTGTTTCGCCGAAAAACTAAAAGAGTTCATGTTCAACTAGGATTTTCACCTTTGATAACTAGATAAACTTGACCGATCGATGAACTTGGATTTAAAGGCGTGATAATAACAGGGGTGATAACCTGCTGATGCATCGAAACGACCAATCATCCTCAATTTCTCAAATTAGAGATATTGAGGTTAGAGTTCGCTAAGGCTCTTGCCTTGGTCCTCTTCTCTTCCTGGCCTATATAAATGACCTTCCGTGCTATGTCCAGTCTTCCGTGGTGTCCATGTATGCTGATGATACAAGCTTGTGTGCTAAATCTAAGAATATGACTCAACTGAAAGAGGTCTTAAATGAAGAACTCAAACATTTAGACTTATGGCTAAAGGGCAACAAACTGACTTTAAATGTATCTAAAACACACTCAATGCTAATATGCACTAAATCTAAGCAGCAAGCTCTGGCACATTCAGATAATAAATTTAGTCTGAAGATTTGTGATAATGAGCTAGAAGTAGTTCAAAAAACTAAGTACCTCGGTGTTCAGATTGACAATAGCCTTGATTGGAAAGAACATGTCAAGGCTGTTTTTACCAAAGTATCAAAGGCTATCGGGTTCATAAAGTATGCAAAACGATCCCTTCCCATTGATACACTAAAAACACTGTACACAACAATCGCTGAACCACATTGTCGATACTGTTGTGCTGTCTGGGGCTGCTGTGGAATCACTGAAATAAACAATCTCCAAAAACTTCAAAACAGAGCTGCAAGAATAATAACTAATAGCAGCTTTGATGCTCCAGCAATGTCTCTTATTGGAAACTTAGGATGGAAAACGATTATTGACTTAATCAATTTGGAAACTAATACGATGGTATTCAAATCCATTAATCAACTGACTCCTGGATACCTCAGTGATCTTTCTACAAGGAATTCAGAATTTTCATTATACAACCTCCGCAATACCAAAACTGACCTCAAATTACCCAAAAAACACTCGTCCAATGGACAAAAATGTTTTTCATTTCGTGGGGCCAAACCGTGGAGTAGTCTAACTGGTGAGTTGAAGCTAACTTCCTCCCTAAGTAGATTTAAAAAATTAGTATAACTATTACGGAATCTATATATTGTTTTTATTTTCTTTCCTTTATGGTTGAATTTTTAACATTATTATATTATGTATTTTGCGTATTTTTAAAATTGTAAATTAGTTTTTCATTAGTTTTTATTGTAATTAATTATTTTATGTATTAAATAGAGGGCCCCTTGAAAATCAATCAATAGATTGAAGGGTCACCCTCCTTAAAAGATTGAAATGAAATAAAATGAAAAGCAATGAATTGTACATGCTTTAGCACGTTCTATTCCTTTGGGGGGATAAAAATGTCATCCCTGGGGGCAAAACAACATTATTCTGGACGATTTCATCTTCCCAAGAGGATAGAACATGCTAGAGCTTGTTCAACTCATCGAGATAAGGCAGAAAGATCAGGAAATGTTGATCGTTGATTTGAGCCTGTTTTGAAGAATTCTCGAAAGGGCTTTCTGTAGAAAATCTCTCATAATTTCAGAACGGAGTGGCCGATTGCAGTCAGGTAAGGTTTGAGGTCTATTAGAACATGTCTGCTGTTAAATGGTATGTTTCTCAATATCATAATCTTGATATTCAGGGTGCAGTGATTTTTCAAACGGGGATTCTTTTTATTGACTCACCCGGTATAAGCATAGAGGTAAAATCTTTCAATAGGGCACAGGGAAACCCACAAATCTTCCACTTTCACGCTTATTAGCCAATGACATCGCCGTATTCCGATAACATGACTGAAAATAAGGCTTTTGATACATCTTTCCTCGCACGAAAATCAAAATGAATATTCGACTAATAGAGATACAGAGTTGGTTTTACCACGAGTCGATTCTACAGGTCCTATTCTATATTTTACATTTTGCATTTGGTTAAAATCTTGTCAGGGATCGGGGCTACATCGAATTTCATTCCTTCGAAAATTGGCATATGTTCAAGAACCTTTCAGGAACGCTACAAATAAGATATAGCTTTCAAAATTTCACATGTTACGTGCATTATGTCCAGGAACAACATGAAAATATTTGTTTATGTGATTTTTGAAAATCCTTGACGAATTAAAGCTATTTGCTACCAAGAAAGCTAATGCCTACCTTAGTCCACAGCAGAATCCCAGTAATCGGCATTAGATTTTTTTCTTCCGCCGTAATAAGGCAGTGGATACATTTACCAATAAGGTCACCACAAACCCAATTTCTTTCCACCCTTTTATCATCGTTGATTTTGGAAAAATGTGATGAAATTTTGAAGTCTCTGCAGCGAACTTAGCATTCTAAGTTTTCTTGTCGTAAACGCCTGGGAAGAATTGCGTAAAACGAAAGATTGTGCAAGGCTCAGGTCTCCCATTTGGCACATCCAATTTTTACCTCTGAGAACAGAATATAAACCTCTGAGAACAGACTGCAGGGGAAATTTCTTTACACAAAGGATGCAGTTTTCCGATATGACAAAGAGATTTACAAATTTTGAGAACGTTTTGTCTTCTCTTTATTTTGCTAGGATAGATTGCCCTCGGGGATGTGCAATTCATTCTCAAAGGTATCAATTGGCTGTGCCATATGGGAGACCTGAACCTTGCACAATCTTTTGTTCTATGCAATTCTTCCCATCAGAATTGACTCTGTTCCAAGGCGTTTGCGACAAGAAAACTTGGAATGCTAAGTTTGCTGCAGAGACTTCAAAATTTCATCGCATTTTCCAAAATCGACGATAGTAAAAGGGTGGAAAGAAATTGGATTTGTGGTGACCTTATTGATAAATGTATCCGCTGCCTTATTACGTCGAAAGAAACCGATCTAATGCCGATTACCGGGATTTTGCTGTGGACAAAGTTAGGCCCATTAGCTTTCTTGGTAGCAAATAGCTTTAATTCGTCAAGGATTTACGAAAATCACATAAACAAATATTTTCAAGTTGTTTCTGGACATAATTCACGTAACATGTGAAATTTTGAAAGTTCTATCTTATTTGTAGCGTTCCTGAAAAGTTCTTGAACATAGGCCTTCATCTTTGAAGGAATGAAATTCGATGTGACCCCAAGCCCTGACAAGATTTTAACCAAATGCAAAATGTAAAATATGGACTAGGGCCTGTAGAATTGATTCGTGGTAAAACTAGCTCTGTATCTCTATTAGTCGAATAACCATTCTGATTTTCATATAGGTACCAGAAAAGTTGCGTCAAAAGCCTTATTTTCAGTCATGTGATCGGAATACGCCAATTTCATTGGCTAATAAGCGTGAAACTGGAAGATTTGTGGGTTTCCCTGTGCCTTATTGAAAGATTTGACCTCTATGCTCCCGGTAAAAAAACCTTTCTATTTTCTCACATTTCAGAAAAGCCTAGCAACGATTATGGCCATTCAAAAGGAGCAATTGCATATAACACTAATGGAGGGTTTTGGCTCATCCACAGTGTACCAAAATATCCAAGTGTCACTAAATTCAAGTATATGTATCCTGATAATGGAAGGAACAATGGACAGGCATTCTTTTGTGCAAATTTCAAAATTCAAACATTCAATAAAATAGCTAAGCACCTTTTATATGTTCGACCATTCATTTACGATTTTAACCTACCTCCAGAACTGAAACGCAGTGACACGAGTGCAATCACACAGCTGATAGAAAACTTAAATGGTAAGCTCGTTGTCTTTTAGAGTTTTCTCAAAAATAGAATTTCTATGCCCAATTTCAGGAAAAATCTGCTGTTGGCATTTACAAAATAGTGCCGTACTAAATTCTAGTCCAAACTGCCAGCATTTGTCCTTGTATAGGCTAAAATTTGGCCTTTCCTTGAAAGTGCTTTCAACAAAGTAGGAATCAATTTATGAGTGCTGAAATTTTATGGCTCTTTTGTAATCGCATCTATGGAGTACACAAGAAATCAGTTTTCTGTGGAGGATTCATATATGCAGTAACTTCCCTCTGGCGGTAATTCGAACCAGCAGCAGTCTACCTTTGTCGGTCAATATTTGCAAAGACCTTTGATATTTGGTTAAAGAGCATCCTGTTCCGCCGAACTGATTGTAAATAATGGCTCTGGTATCGGACAATCCCCCCAGTCCCCCCAGTCCCTTTAGATCACAATGCTGCTGTTCGTGTGCTAGGAGTAAGGTGCGCTGCATGTTTTAGCCCTGCTCCGCTTTTGTAATGATCCGTTTTTGATGCACATATTTTATGCTCCGCATCCGTTTTCGTCCGTTTACATTGATCAAGTGCGTTTTCAAATACCTCCGTTTTTGTGGATATCCACTTTTGATGTTATTTTCGAAAACCTCCGTTTTTGTGACGTTCTTACGCAGATCAGTGTGTTCACTTTCACAAAAACGTTAAAGTTTTTATCTCCGTTTTTGTACAAATACGAAGCAGTGTGAACGGGGCCTTAGGACATTTCTGAAGGCCTCTCAAAGCGACTTTCTCGAGAAAATCCCTTGTAAAATCTGAACGAGATGGCCGATTGGGGACCAATTACAGCCAAAAAGAATCATAAAATGATTTAAAACATCTTGGTTATTTAATCAGATATTGCACTGTATTGTTGCTACGGCTTGCTTTTTTTCTGACTCCTGTAGTAAGGTCATACTAGTTCTACCTGGTATAAACACCACATTTCCTAATCCCACTGATTTCTGACAAATTTATTTGTTCCAGTCCAAAACGTAGGTATTTATCCACCTAAAGGCAGTGGACAGCAAAACTATGTTAAATTCATAGTATCGACGATGAAAGGAACGAATCTATTCAGTTATGCAAAGAATAAACAGATAGTCAAATTGATGGAACGGATTGCTCGTAACAACTTGGTGACGTTGTATTCAGAGACATGGGTGCGCGGTGGATCGTATTTATCTGGAAGCGTGTATGATGTAAAGCAAGTCACCGTGCTAGGGGATAGATACAAATCCTCCAAAGACCATTCAAAATATCTTGTTGCTAGAGAAGAAAAGCGAAAACATTTTCCCCAAATCTACTTGGTTTGCATTGGAGATTTGAACAGAATGGTGAGTAGTGCTCCTTACTTTGCCTAAAAAACGTTTCTTGCATTGCAAATTCCTGGAAACTTATTAAGATCTTTTTTCTTGTTTCAAGACAAATTATCTAGGCTTGAGATCAAATTTCTTACTTCTAGAAATTTATGCTTTTCATTCGAGTAAATATTTCTTACCCCGGGTAATGTCTGTGCAGTACGGTGGAGCAGTGGCGAAGCCAGGGCAAGAGGGCTGGTCCTGCTATTCGCCGAAGGCGGTTTGAAGAAATAGGTTACGCCGCAGGCGCTAGGGGGGGGGGGGTTTCGGGGAAACGCCCCTTTTTGATAATAGGTTGAGGTAACGCCCATTTCAGAAGGAATTTTATATGTATTTGGTTATTTAATTTAAAAAAAGTTGTCAGACAATTTCTTAATAAAATTTTCCAAAAAGAAAAAAATTTTTCTCAAAAATCTGAAGTTGTAAAGTGAAACCTTTTTGCTTTTTAGGCAGATATGGGAGAATTACAAACATTTTTCAAAAACGTTCCCACATTAGCAACTTTTATTTCTGGGTTGGGTAATAAATTAGTTGTCCTTAGGGATAACATTAATTGAGCAATCAAAGGGCAATT
>JAYJMH010072012.1:0-11027 GCA_036873815.1 Phacellophora camtschatica | reverse complement strand
CCCCCCCCCCCCCCCCCCCCCCCCCACCCGGTCCCTATTATGTGTCGAAGTCGTCGATGAAATGAGTTTAATTTATTTTCATATTGCTACGTCATTACCCACGTACTACAATTATATATCAGGATTGGTTTGACAAGTGATTTGTATTTCTTCAATCGCAGAGACTCACGAATGTGATCTTTTCTTATCCAGACTGTTTGTAACTGACGCATAGCTGCTATTGCCAGATGTTTCCTCCTTGCTATGTCCTCGGTATCTCCTAAAAGTCTTTAAGTTTTTTTTTACGTTTCTCCAAGATTCCGTGTTCCTGTCACCGCGTTCGATAACTGTATGTTCCGTTTTTTCTTCGTTTACTTTCAAATTTCTTTCTGGAAAAATATTGCCAACTACTCCGATTTTTCCATGTTTTTCGTTCTCATTGTTGGTTATGAAGTCTGTATCATCGGCATAAACCATTTCATTCGGCATGTTTTTGTTGCTTTTTTCACGATGTGAGCTCTGAACATCGGCAGTATTGTCCTTATTTCTAGTACTCTCGTCCCGTACTTTACAAAGGGCATCTTCCAAGTAGATGTTAAATTTCAAGTATATATAGGTATATTCCATTCCATGCAGTCAGAAATGAATTGTTGAAAATTGAGCTTTCCTTGTCTCCACAACCCCTTGTTTGTCATTTTGACCAAATTTTTATCATTGTAGATAACAATTCTTTCATTTCATGTGCAAGGAATTAAATTTTAGAGTTTTCATAAATCATGAAATTAACTACCAAAGGGATGAAAATGCTTATCAAATGCTTTTGTTTTGACACTGTGCCAAATAATACATGATTCATATTTCCATGTTAATATATTTCTAGTATTATCAGTACAATACATATAAATTTCCTTTAAGTTTGGTTTTTAGGTACACATGCATAATTTCCTTCTAAAATTATTATAGCTTGTGAAATCAATAACATATCAATAACACTATAAATGGTATACATACTAGGAAAGAATACTGCCATTCTAATTGGGTCAGAGCATTTCTCAAAACACAATTTTCTTTAATAACAAAACCTTTAATCAAAAAATATATGAACCTTGATGGAGGAAAGTGATCCAACGTATTGCAAAGAGCAGGAGGTATTGTGCGATTGTATTCAGCAGAGATAATGACAAAAGCATCAGCTTCCATGATTTTTTTGTTAACTTTCTGCAAAATTTCAGGTGCTTCTGTTGGGTCTCTGTAGAAATGCAGTGGCTTTTTTAAAACAGGCAAATTCAGCTCTTCAGGGTCTGTCAAAAAATATATTATATGTATACATGTACAGTTAAAATCTGATATCTCAAACTCTCACAGGAAATTGAAATCTCTTTGAAATAGAGAATGTTCGAATTAACGGCCAGTATTTCAGTATTCAAATTTTGATCAAAAAGTGAATGCTCAAGATAATATGCAGTCTAGATTGTCAACTGTATATTACATTCCAGATGTTTTAACTGTGTTCCATTGATAACTATCTGCTCAAAAACATGTTGTTTTATCGAGTTACCATGCTAAAGATACATAAAATGGAACTCAAACATATTATAAAAGTACATTGATTTTCTAAAAATGTTCCCTGTGTATAATTCTCTAAATTCTTCATAAAGTTGTTAGATGGTCATAGTTTCAAAGCTATCTTGAACAATGGCTATCTGTAAACTTTGTGATTATGTCCACATAAAGGATGTGATTATTAATGCAACAACCACAGGGAGACCAGCCAATTTTTGTAATTTGAAAAAAAATTTCCTCCAGCTTCTTTGTTAAAAATTATGAAAATTAAGTTGTGTTCCAAAACCCCAAAAGTTCCTGGTGTAATTTTATAGAAGTGTCAGCAAAATTGTTTGCAAAATATAATTACCAATCACTTCCAAAGTATGTCCATCAGATTTTTGCTTGTAAAATTCCTCAACAAATTTCACAACTCTATCAGCCATTCTTCCTTCTCTCACAGAACCAATAAAGGCAAGAACTTTGAGCTTCAAGTCTGCTGGTGATCTGGCTGCCATCTTGATCAGTTTAAACTATATTCTTGGCTAAAAGTAATCAGTAGTGTCTAGAAAATAAGAAACATTTTCCATAAACATCTTTTTCAAAAAAATATTTGCTTTTGAAACAAAACCACAGTATTTTGTTGGAATGTTTTTGACAGGCTTCTGAAAGACACATATAGACTAGTATATAGTCTGTATTTTTCTTGTTGGTTTGAACAAACAATTTGCATGATTGCCACTTCACCAGAGTGCATTCCAAGGTCCTTCAATCACAAACCTGTGGCGTGGAGGCACCAAGCAAATAATAAAGAACAAAACAAGGAAAACAATAAAATCCTGTTCTTTGCCACCAAGGAGAAATTGTGGAATGCACACTGGGCCCTTCATACAGAAAATTTCCTCCTATGATATGGATTTGATATACAACAGCATATGTGAAAAAGTTATGCATTTCTTAAAATCTTATTTCAACTCAGGGTCTTTTTCCATACTGTCTGGGGGCCTTGGCAGTAAAATATATGCTAGGGGTCAAAATTAACCTGCTGTATAATCTTGGTTATAAAGTTCCCTTCTAAAATATCTTATCTGGCGGTAAACTAGCCCACAGAACCATCAAAAACAGAATGCAGACTGGAGCCACAGCCAATTTATGATAACAAATATTTAACAGCAATGTTATTGCTCAAGAGCCCAAAGATTTTCAAGATTTTGTGAGATCAAAATTTTTTTGAAAATCGCTTATAACGGAAGAACAAGCCAAAAAATTTTTTTTTAACTAGTTTAGTCTTTTTTATGTGAATATCAACTTTAATCACTGTAATCCGTGCAGTACACAGATTACAGTGTTTTTTGCCGCACCCGGTACATCTTCAACTGTCAACAGGCCCAATGAAAAAATTTGCATTTATCGCAATTTGAACCACCAGTTGCCAGTTGGTGTAGGTGGAATTGAAATCTGAAAATTTTCTTAAAATTCTACAGACAATAATGGACAATATAAAATAGTGCTGATTTATGATTACCTTGCCTTTCTTTTAAATTTATTAGATTTTATGAGGTAAGAATTGACACATATTTAAAGTAAATGAACAGATACATAGGCACAACCTCTAAAAATAGATGGCAACTCAACTTATTCAAGCATGTGCAGATAGAGCTCAGACAAAGTGATCACATGTCACTTCATATGTAGGCAAGGCGCAGCCTCTCCCTCCTTCACCAAACGCAATTTTCATTTATCCTGGCGCAAAGAGTAATTGAAGTTCTTTCAATCAATGATTTGGAAACCATTGATTTGGAAGAAACAGCAACGAAGAAAACAATGAGAAAGAATCCTTAGTTCTTCGTACACAATAACAAATAATGAATAGTCCACCTACAGTGCACACAAGCCCAATATCAAACAACAAGTCCATGTTGTTGTTTGCCATATTTGTTGACTGAGTCGAGAAGCACGATTTGACTTCTCACTTGAAAGTGATCACATGAACTTTGCGCTCCTCCGATATGATTGGAGGAATAGCTGTACCAAAAAAAACGCAAGATCGAAAGTTATGACGAGGAAATACAAGGCACCATGTCACGTGGCCCTGACCTCTATCATGCTGATTCATGATTACTGCAGTATTTTTGTTCACATTGCTTCATTTCAAAAGTTGTCATTTTCAAAAGACAGATAACTGGATAACATCGACATGATCATTTGTTCATTGAAGATCTTCGGTGTAAGCTATGTGTTTTCCAGACTGGAGATAACATCGACATGATGATTATTTGTAATATTCCCGCGCAATATGTTTATGCGGTCTTCTCCGCGCCGTCCCAAAAATAATTTTTCCATGAAAACAAACATAACTAGATTAACTGACTAGGCTACTGCTACTACTGTATAAGATTGTTATGAAATGAAAACAATAACATCTGTTCTTACCAATCAAATCAATCAGTCTGCTCGTTGCCTTGACTAGCCCACAAAAGAACAGAGTGAAAACACCTTCTTTTTCTGCAACCTGTTGTAGTATCGTAGTATCCTGCACTGCAACTGCAATAAACATTTGTTCCGCCTCGTTGTCTACCATTCAAAATACAGGTAATCTATTGGTAGATTTATTTTGTGAAGCAACCATCAACTTGAAACTGCGTAGGAGCTTAGAGCAGGTAAAAGAATTAAAAAACATTCTCTGTCCCCTGTGTTTCATTCGGCATTTCATTTCACATCGAAAAGTCAAGATGGCGGCAGATACAGTAACTGATATGAAAGGCAATGTTGTCAAAATGGAGGCTGATTTCAGCGAGACAGTTGACAAAACATTGCCAGAATGTGACCAACTAGTAAAGGTAATTTACTAAAAAAATCTAAGCTTGTTTTGTAAGCACTGTGATTAAAATGTATTTTATATTAACATCAAAAACAACATGCGTTTTCTCTATAACAAAGAAAGAAAGGAACTTTTTTCTTCTTCAACATTTAGACGACCATTATTTATCCAAATAATCCCAAGCGATAATCGAAAATTAACATTTTTAATGACAAATGAAGATGAACAGTTTCTTTCAATAATCTCCAAAGTAAAGAAGATCTATCTAGACCTATATTATATCACACATTTTTAATCATAATTAATTTATTATAACTTTGAATACTTTGTATTAACATATTATAGTATATCCTATAGGATCTATTTTGGTATTTTTAGTTTTTATATTGTTTATGTTGTGAAAACTTGTAAAATTTAACTTAATTTAGTTGTTGACCGTATTGTGAGATATTGTTTACGTGTCTTATCAATAAAAAAAATATGTAGCACAAGCAAAAAAAGATTCAATTAAAAAATCGCAAATTTATTTAGATCTGAAAAAGGCGCTGCACAATCGATGAAGAAGGAGGACAAAAAAGCATAAAGTTCAATTTGAAATAATCTTTTTTATAGGCTTCTTCATAAGATTCTTCAACATCAGACATGTCAGACAATGAAAACGAGAGTGACAGTGATTATTAAAGTAAATCAACGGATATAAAAGCAGCGATTCTCAAGGGGACGGGGCATCTAAAAATAAAAATGGCTTTTTAGAGTGAAGCCTTTTGTATCCCTTGATTTACTTTGACCTTTTTGACAGTACACTTCTTAAATCATCTCATTTTCGGGTTTTATTCAATTTGTGTGGCTGTTTTGTTGTCTTAACATTTTAATCCGTATGTAATCTGTATACTTTACTAATAGCTTGAATTAAAACTCTAATAGTTCTGTTTGGTTATAAACATGGAAATAAGGTACTTAACAATATTCAGTTACATGTGTGGTTTCTTGTTTTTTCTCATAAAACGAAGCTTTTTAAACAAAAGTTTATCACGCTCCTCAACTACACTGCGCGCATGGTTCACCACTCGCCTTCCAAAATTCTTATGGCCAGGCATGCACCTGGTAGTAAAATGTATATAGAAAAATAGGAATAAAAATAAATTAGTAAACAAAATGATTTTCTTGCACATGTTGTCGCCTTAAGTTCTAAAAAACAAAGGATTCACATCTTGGGCATGACAATGAAATTTACAATTGGAAAGAATAGATTTCACACCTATAAGTACACTGAATCAAATCAAAATGAATATTTTGCTGTTTTGCTTGGCTGTGCTAAAAAGTGTGAAATCTATTCTTCAGATTGATAATTGCATTATGTTCAGCACTCCCAGAATCTTTTGTTTCACAAAATCTGCTAAGCTGTTCCATTCTTGTTTATATTTGTTGGTACATGTACCCAACACCCCCATTCTTTTTCAATAGCACATTGTATCAAACCGCACAGTGAAGTGTAGGGAATTCAAACAAAACATTGACTACAATAATGCAAAAGACTTAAAGCCAGATTCTAAAATACTTCAATGAATGCTCAAGTTCATTTTCTTTCAGCTGCAGAATAATTCATCCCACTCACTCTTAGCTGATAAAACAAATTGAGACAACTGTTTGATTGGCTTAATTCTAATTTTTGAACAGCATTCTATTATGTAATACTGTTTTTTGTCGTTTTTTTTTTAGTTGGTCTTTCAATCTGTTTTACATGTTTACTTCCAGCCTATTTATATGTTTACAAATAAAAACTAAAGATCAAATAAAAAAGTATATGTTCAAAACAATGTAACATTTGACCTTGCCCTTGCCCTGTACCAAGGATCTTGTTGAAACTTCCATGATTCAGCTTAGCAGCATGAAAAAGTGAAACAAACAATTAAAATTTTAGACACTTCCAAGTGGTAAAATATTTCCAAATGAAAAAAATTTTACCTGATAATAAGACAAGCAAAAATAAAATTTTAATTTTTTCCAATTAGAAACAAAATTCTTAGAAATCAAATATTGGCAGTTCTCTTACCTGAATCTTGTTTTCACCCAAAGAAAACATCTTCATAAGAAAGTTGAGTCTTGATCTTGAGTACTTCTGACTCTTAGTGTCTTGTCTTCAAAAACTTTAGCTTGACTTTACACACAACTCTTTGTAGTCATGAATCTTCTAAAACATAACATTTCTGAAACACCATTTTGAACTTCCATTCTGCATCAAACTCTTTAAAACTGGTATTATCAAAAGCATCACTCAAATGATGCCTGTTTCAGTCATCATTTCATACTGAAATTCAAACCAAATTATTTGGGGCAACCAATGGTCAGGCTTATCCTATGGCAATCTCATTTTGACTTTTTAAAATAAAATTGAAAAGGCATCTTTGTGCCTATATCCCACAACTGGAAGTAAATGTGGCTTATGGAATCACTGAGACCAATATGCGTAAAATATTTCAGCTGTAGATTATCATATGTGCTGCAACATCATAATTAGACGTAAAATAGCATGAATCATTATAATTTCAGCAAATTGTGGTTTGCATGGGTCATAAAATATACTGAAACTGGCCTGCAAGAACTATTTCAGCCACTGACTCTCCGCAAAACCACAAAAATAGCACCGAATAATCATAGATGAGATTTCTTCACCGAATAATCAGTTACCGAATAATCAAACTTTGATCACATGAATCACATAAGAAAATATGAAATGCAAACATTTTCATTTTTGTTGTATCTTTTTGCCTGCCGTCAGTGATGTTTTCTTTGAGAAAATAAACAAATAAACATATCACTTCAACAAACATGAGCACCAGGTGGTGGGAGCTGAACCCGATTCTCCTGCCTTCAAAGCACGCGTTATTAATTACCAATAATTTTTCTCAAGAAACATATCATAATATGCCGTGCTTCTACACCCTCATATTTCTGTTTAACCCCACAGAAAGCCTTCTTGAAGAGTTATATATATATAAGGCAATGCACATATCACATCTCTGCGCATATCAGTGGATAATTTTCATGAAGAGAACTTGACGAAATCATGCGATATATCACTCTGTATCCTTGGTTGATACTGGTTGACAGATATAAAAATAGGAATTTTTGATTTCTCCAATAAGAAAGCAATATATCATAAGCTAACTTGATAAATCACATATCACAAAACTGAATGTATCGTAGAGTTTCTTGGAATACAATTTTAAGTTTGATGCAAGGGCTTTGTGCAAATGTTTTTTCTCTGATAATAATAAATGTCTTTGGGGGTAAAAGCAATAAAACTTTCTCACCACAGCAGGGTATGAGATAGGTTGAAAATAAACTTTTGAGTCCAGCAACAGAACCATGACCATCACTGAAAACATAACATAAACCCTCATAAAATTTGAATGAGACAAGTCTCTTCTTTCCATCCAGTTATTAACTGCTACCACGTACAAGAATAACCACAAGATGATCCTCCTTTGAGGGCTCCGGCCCCAAATTTGGTGCAACTTTTAACAGTTGCTGATGAGAATAATCACATGGTGGAAATGCATGAAGAATGCCTCCTTCATCTTTGCTGGAAGAATTATTCTCATTATTGGGTAATGGAATCACTCCTGCTGCTTGCTTCTGTTTCAGGTACACGACAAGACTACGCAAGGGCCTCTGTTGAAAACCGTCTTCAAGATCTAACTCTTCAATACCGCTCTGAGCAATAGGAAGCCCAAGTAAAATGCAATGACCACTTGCCCCTGCAGTACTAACACGGCGTGATACTTCTTCAAGTTTTGGCTGGTCCAAGCGAAGACGCTGACTGATGCTTAGAGCTTTACCTTGCCCTACTGCACGAAGTAATGAATCAGCTAACTCAGGGTTACCTCCAATGAGGTGCATACGCAATGGAAATGCACTGGTTTTCAAGGCAAAAGCTCCTCTCCAGGCAACAGCAAATCTTTTTGCAACATCAACAATGCTTTCAATTTTATTTCCACTATTAGATTCTGCACCATTTTCTTTTTTTGCATGCTTTTCCTCCTTTTCTGGTTCTTGTTTTTGTTCGGTACTTGTATCATTTTCCGTTATTTCAGCCTCAGAGACAAACTTTTTTGGAGTACTGGATTCTTTTTCATTAGATTTTGAATGATTTTGTTTCCGTCTTTGAGGAGAAGGTGACATTTTTTCAGCCCTGTCTTTCTTATTGTGGTCAGGTGAAAAACTTTGCCCCCTTTGACTTGGAGGACTTGGTCTAGAATGGCCTCTATAGCTATCACTTCGTCTCGAGTTGCGTGGTGGTGGAGCATTATCAAATGGGCTACGACTGCGACCTCTTTTTCTGATTGGCTTATCATCTTCTGACATGCGAATTTCACGTTCAACACGAATATCTCTGTCACTAAATTGCCCTCCTCTGCTAATTTTATTGCGAAACGGTCCATTTTGATGATCAATCCACTTTCTTTCCCCCCTTTGTGGAAATTCTCTGTCCCTTGAAAACTTTCTCACTCCTCTGTGCTCCCAACTGTTTCTGCCTCTGCCCCTCCCAAAATTATTCTTTTCAAATGGTGGCAAATCACATCTTTCAAATTCATTAACATTTTCATACTGATTACTGGTTCTGCTTCCTTTGTCAGCACTTGCAAAATCAATTTTGAGTCTTCGACCTGGGCCACCCAGCGGATAACCATGCATTTCTCTGGCAGCAACCCGTGCTGCATCAAGACTATCATAAAGAATATAAGCATAATTATTCATCTTCTGAAAATCAATGAATTTTATTGCTCCAAATCTGTCAAATTCCCTTGTAAGCTCATCAATTCCTGTCCAAGGACCCAATCCCCCAACCCAAAGACGTGTTGTAGGCATGCTTCTTCCATAACCAATTTTACAGGCATTACGGCCAATATATTTTCCATCAACACAAGCTTTTGCTTTTGCTGCGATATCCATGTCCAAAAACTTCACAAATGCATACGTACTGGCGTGTGGATGAGCTGGTCTTTTAATTTCAACATCTTCAACATGGCCAAACTCTTCAAAAATTTCTCTCAATTCGTGTGCATTTACGGTCAATTCAAGATTGCCAACAAACAAAGTGCGACTGGTCTTCTGATCGTCTTCAACTGCCCCAACACTCCCTGTATCGCGATAATCCCGATAATCATCGTATTGCTGAAATCTTCTCGGAACATCTCTGAATTCGTTGCGATCACGTTCTCTGAAATTTTTCAGATCATCATATTGTTGTTCCCGAATGAAATCATCTTTTGGTTGGTAACTTCTCCCCGGAGGTTTTGAAAGACTTCTTCGCGGAGAAGAAACTGAATTGTAATTTTCCGGGCTAAAACCACGGTCGGAGATTGAGTTTCTTTCAAATTCACTTTCATAATCAATGTGCAACGGCCTGTCAAAAACTATAAATTTTCCTCTCCGTTCGTGGTACTGCTTCACTTTGGATGCATCGTCTGGATTTCGATAAGAAATCGTTGCTGTCCTTCCTTCGCCACGACCTCGCAAGAAAATTGCAACATGACCAAACTTTTTGAATTCATGAAACAAGCCGTCTTTCACAACTTGATCATTTGCGTGCAACGGGAGATTCGAAACGATAAGTTGATCTCTTCCATCGTTCTTGTGTCCATAAGGTTTATAACCAGAATGTGTGTAGGGATCTACACCGTAAGTCATTTCTTTCGGGCTTTCGTACCTTCGTTTTTTAGTCCTAAACGCGTCGTCTGGTTGTCTGTAAGAGCTCCTTCCAGAGCTAAGATAGTAGTCTGGTTCGGGTGATGACATAACAAATATTACTCATCGATCTCTTGTAGTCTTTCTAATATATAAACGATTTATTTCCTTAAGTTGAAATATATTTTCTGCCTTTTTCCAGAGGTTCTCGTTATGCAATCTGCAAACAATTTGTTGTTGAATATTACGAAGTCTTCTTTCTCTGGTCTTCTTCAATATGGCTCCTAAAACAATGTGCGCAGAATCGAAGCGTGTTTTCATGTTGGGAGAAAATGAGAAACGATCAGTAAAAGAAAAATCCCGGATGTCGAAAAAAAGCCTCGTTCTCAAATTAGCACGTTTGTGGAAGGTTATGTTTTGGTGGAAAAAGGTTTGTGCAGCTTTGAGCATTGGCAGCTGAAAAAGAGAAAGAAAATTACCACCAGTGCAAAATAAAAAGGAACTAGCTACTGCGAAAAGAAAGATTTGGTTACTTACTGGAAACGTTTTGTAAATCGGTAAAATAAATCTTTTCATTTCCCGTTTTTTTTTAGTTAACTCTGCTTTAGTTATTAGGCCCCCCAGAGATTTTTATTCAGTAGACGAAATTTTTTGGTCAGAAAAGGAACAGTTTTGATCGAGGCAGCGCTGCGAGTTTAACTCAAATTTTATTCGAAACAATTTTTAAAATATTTATTGGTAGTCAGCTTACAAATTGATACCTAGTTTGTTATTATTTGTGCATCAAGTGTTGAGATATTAATTCTGAAAGTTCAAATTTGCCTCGAACCCAAAACCAGAGGTCTAGATTTTCGAAACTGCGTCTTTGGCTTTAAGTCTCCTAAACCGTTTTATGAAATGAATTTAATGGTGCTTGCACCACAGCTGTTACGACGGGGAAGTCAAGTCTGGTAAATGTTTTTTAGGCCGTTCCGCCACCTCGCGATAGAAATTT
>JAYJMH010072001.1:0-11029 GCA_036873815.1 Phacellophora camtschatica | reverse complement strand
AGGGAAATGTCGTCAGCAAAGTCGAGGTCAGTGAGTTCCGCTGGGGAACCATCCCGTCGATTGCTTGACCTGCTGGAAAAATGTCGTCAGCAAAGTCGAGGTCAGTGAGTTCCGCTGGGGAACCATCCCGTCGATTGCTTGACCTGCTGGAATTATGAAGCGAGAAGCCAACGCCTTCCCAAGCCTCCTCGATTGCATTGCGCATTACCCAGTCCACAATGTTGACGAATAAGAAAGGGGCTAGCTATGCTGCAATACCACAATGTTACAATGCTACAGTACTACAATAACAAATTACAATTAGTAAACAACAAGATAAAACAGCAACAGAAGAAAACATCTTCTTTGAATTGATAGTTCATTATTATAAATATTTTACAGTGTAAGCAGTTTTGTGTGGTGTGTATGCAGTTTTATGTGCGAGTGTGGTGTATGTACGATACATCCATTCCATATTTGATGTTAGTGCTTGCAGTTTAATTTCTGTCTAGTCTCGTATTCATGCGAATGCTCATTCAGTAACCTATCCAGGGATTTTAGGTTGAAATTCACACTTTTTAAGCGATAAAGATCAGCAATTTTGATTATGTTTAGTTGTTGGTGCAAGCGGTGAAATAACAAGAATAATAACACATACAAAATACCCAAAATATAAATACCTAATACAAAAAACCCTGCATTGATAATTAAGGAAGGTTCGAATTCTGTAGGTTAGCTCTCACTGTCTCCAAAGCGACATTCATCAGTCTCTCAAATTCTTTGATGTCAAAACGATAATTTCTAAATTTTTCGTATGTGTGTACGGGATCTGGCTCCTGGTGAAAGAAACAATGATGTTTTATCATTTGATAAAATACACCCCCCGTCAAAGTGCCCCAGCGTTTCTTTCTATTATGCCATCGGGTCAATTAGACGGGGGTATGAAAATATATCCAGAACGAGTTTAAGTACGAGTTCACTGAAACATTGAAACATTGTGCGTTTCAAATCTGCAACGTGAAATTGAATATTTTTCGTCGTCTTTTGGAAAAACAAGCTCCGAGAAGAGAAAATTGGGTTTAATTACAGCGATAGCGAGAAGGCCTAATCTACGAAGAACCTTGGACATTGCGAAAATAGAATGTAAGGTTTACAAATAAAGCTATTTATTATGCAAAGTCTCCTTTTGGAGTGCATTTCCCAACCTTGTATTCGTATTTGAACTCGTTCTGAATCTGAACCTCCCTATCAACAAAGTAACAATATGCATTTTTGGACCAATTCATTGTTTATTACCTGCAAGAAATAAACTATTTTCTAAAGTTTTCTTTAAACATCATTTCATTAAATTTCAATACCTTTATTATCAAAGCTACGAGTATAAAATAAACATTTAGGCTATTTACTGTTTACGGGCGGTTCTGAGTAATCAAATATATTTTTTCCATCGTTTAATGTTGCTACAAATTTCAAAATTATTGTACAAAATAATGGTATGCTTCTATAAATCACCACAAACATGCTTTTTGGCCGCAACTACAAAATTATTAAAATGTTTTTGACCAGAATTTATAAAATTATTAAAAAGTATATATAGCTCAAAAGTGGTCGGTGTGCGACACTAATATTATTCCTTTTCAAAATAAAAATTTCAAAATAACCTTTCAAGAACAAAATTTTAGAACTGCTGTTTGTCATGTATCTAGAGATGATGTGTATCATTATTTTGACTATAATCATGCACAAACCCTCAAAAATAGTTTTTCAAGCTGTAATTTCGTAGTTATTTTTTCATGTGGCCAAAATCTACTGTGACCAAAATTTACTGTGACCAAAATTTACTGTATCCAAAATTTATTGTGACCAAAATTTACATGATCTTTCGCATGGTTGCTGAAAATTAAATTTTAAAATTTTGTAATAAAATCGAATTTTTAATGATTATTTCACGAAAATTACTTACCTCCGTCTCATCTTTTAATTTGTCTTTGTTCTCCCAAGTGATATAGTTAACTCCTCTAAAAAAATATTCATGCGTTTCAGAAATTTCGGTAAGATTCATGCATTCACGTTTAACAAGAAAACAAGAAAACTTTCGAAAACCTTACATTTAATACACAACCATTATCTACAACATACAAATATAAAATTAATTTTAAAAATCTTAAGAAATACATTTTTTTGTTCTAATTTTCTGGAGGCCTTAGAATCATGTCATGTCAGAAAGATTGAGTGATCTTTCTGACATGATATAATTATGAAATCTAAGTCAATCTTTCAGGAATCTTTCTACGTTATTTTTACGGCCTATTAACGAACAGAATTCGCTGCAGAATAGCCCAGCAAACGGCGGGATTTTTAGAGAGAGTCAATGCCTAGCTTAGCAAACGATCCATCCGGTACTATTTCATTTGAGCCAATCAAAACCCGGAAAACCGAGTACTTAGGGTATTTCCTTTTGCTTAGGATTTTAGGTAGTACTAAATTTGCTTAATTTTCAGTCAAAATTTGGATGCGAAGTTGCTTAGATGCTTAATGCAGAGCATAAATAATGATTTCAAATAGTGCTGGGTAATTGAAATAGTATATTTGAAAATAGTATATTTGAAAATAGTATTATTGAAAATAGTATAATTGAAATAGTATAATTGAAATAGTATAATTGAAATAGTATAATTGAAATAGTATAATTGAAATAGTATAATTGAAAATAGTATAATTGAAAATAGTATAATTGAAAATAGTATAATTGAAAATAGTGTAATTGAAAATAGTATAATTGAAAATAGTATAATTGAAAATAATATAATTGAAAATAGTATAATTGAAAATAGTATAATTGAAAATAATATAATTAAAAATAGTATAATTGAAAATAGTATAATTAAAAATAGTATAATTGAAAATAGTATAATTAAAAATAGTATAATTGAAAATAGTACTGGGCTTAAACAGTCCCTTTCAAGACCACAGTGCCCTACTACGAAAAGCACAAGATCAATTTATTAAAAATTACTCACTCGTCTCTTGTAAGTTGCTCACCTCAATCATATCTCAGATGTTATTGTGTTGCTTACTTTTTAAACGAACTTTAGTACAGTTGCTTCTGAAGCAGTTGCTTATAAATGAATAATCCTATAACCATTGTTAATTACACTAAAACACCAGATAGTCAAATTGCATCAAGCTTACCTTAAATTTGCTAAATCTTTATAACAATGCACATCTTCAGTATTGTATCTATTCGTGGAAAATAATAAAGTATTTTTAAACATTGAAAAAAGTCAATAGACCATTCCGAAAAAGATGGCGGCATGGGGCTTTTCCCCTAGATTCATTGCGTTTGATGATCAAACACCTATAGAACGTTAATGATTCATAAATCAAACGCAATGAGTCACGGGAGAAAGCCCCTTACCGCTATTTTTTCGGAGGTCTATTGAGATTTTCCTAATTACGTAAGAAGCACTAACGTTTTAACGAATTACCACCATCACAGAGTTCCGAAGTTCCAGAAATTATTTTTATAATACCAAAAATGGGGAAGACGTTTACCAATCTTTTCCAAAAGCATAAAGACCAAAGAGTATACTTACAATTCAAAAAGAAGAGCCCAGTCAGGGAGAAAGAGAGTGTGGGCTAGCCCAGCACCGTGGATTCCAATAAATATATCAGAGTTGTGACTAATCTGAAAACAAACAATTTACAGTCAATTTAGACCAAGAATAAATTGAAGAACAAAGAAGAAAGAACAAACAAATTTCACATTATATTGCAATGAAACTAAATCTGCAGACCACAAAAGTTTCTCAAAAGTTGCAGAGAATTTTCAGAAAATTTTGAGCTTAATGTGCATAATACCATTCTTTTAATAATGAGTTGTTGGCAAGGAGGAACATTATTAGTGTCTCCTTGATATTATCTAAACAAATTACTACAATATGTAATTTTTTATTATCTCCAACAGACTTTACATTTAAATTTTTCTAACTCGAACTCGATTAACCATTTTACCCCCGGGAAGGGCCACATGGCCCATTAACAAGCAATGTACAACGTCATATTTTCAGGAGGTAAATGCGGGCAGAACTTTATATTAATTTAAGATATTTCAACGTAAGTTTGTCTTTTGAATTAAGTTGGTTTGCATGTGGTAGCTCCTTGCCAAACGAAACTTGTATATAATTTACCTGTTTAGCATAAAAAACCCGAGGGGGGGGGCCTGAAAATATTAACTAGAACTCGTGGTTAACTCGAACTGTTTTGGATATCCCTTGAGAGCTTTCAATGTTGATTTAGCTTTGGTTATCTTGAAATTTGCTTATGTTATCCCCTTGTTAGTTCAAGATAACACAATTTTCAACTGTATATCCCTTGAGAGCTTTCAATGTTGATTTAGCTTCGGTTATCTTGAAATTTGCTTCTATTATCCCCTTGTTAGTTCAAGATAACACAATTTTCAACTGTATATCCCTTGAGAGCTTTCAATGTTGATTTAGCTTTGGTTATCTCGAAATTAGCTTCTGTAATAAGTAGTAATAGAAGGTAATGACGTTTAACTGTATAAAAAATGAGGCTTTGGCAAGTTAAAAATGAATATATTTAAGAAAGATGCATGGAAGCTTTTTGAATATGTGTGTTACAATTTACCCATTCCTCTAAACAATGAAGAATAAAAATAATTACTTGAAGTTGTTCCAAGAAAGAAATGGTATTCCTGTAACACAAGAAAAGAACGGTTTGAAACTAATTTTCAAAATTTGTTAAAAATATTGTCAGACAATTTTACAAATAGCTCCGTCTTCAATAGTTAATCCTCGCACCCGTGAAAGAACCAAACGGCCGGCCTATTGCTAAACAACAAAATACGTTTTTTAGGGGGTAACTGCAGATTCAGAGATTATGATAAAATTTTCTCCTGGAGCCAATTTTTTAGATTTATAGCCTATTTTTTAATTTTTTAGATTTTATTTATTTTTTGGCTCTATTTCTTATTTTTTTTATTTTTTGGCTCTGGTGCCCAGGGTAGTAATGTGGACACATTGGACACATTGGACACATTGTGAAAATTTCTACTTTTACGCAGGAATGAAGGTTCATACTTCTGCGAAAGCGGGTGTTTTTAATCTTACGTCTGCGGAGGAGTATCTGCCGGGTCCTCCGCAAAGGTAAAAAACATCTTAGTTAACCTTTATTCGTTAATTGCAAATAAATCCAGGCGAAAAATTTGATCAATTATTCATTTAGAAGTTGAGACAAGAAAAAAAATTTTATTGTCTCATTTTCTATTTTGCTCTGCTACTGCTACCGATCTACACAAGTCGTTATTTGGCTAGTGGGGACTTTTTTCTCCGCATCTCCTCCGCAGTAGCAAAACTAAGCGCCTGATGTAGTCAGGCTAAATATTATTATTAATTATTTATTTATTATACTCAAATTTACTTATTATTTGTATTATGTGGTATTTATCATCCGTTGATACTTTGACAAATGATGACAAATGATAACCTCGTTACATAATTTACACCTTTTGCTCCCTCCCACCTAATTCCGGAAGCCCCCTTGAAGTGGCGTCATCAAATAAATTAAAGTAGCAAGAGAATTGTAAATCGTACTCGGCTTGCGTAATAAGTCTAGACAAATACGAAGGTGGCGACTAAAGTGGGACTGGTAAAAACACTTACTAAACTAAACACTTACCAGTGAAAGTCCACTGCAGTTAAAATGGTACCTGGGATATTTTTAAGCATTTCGATAACCTGCAAAAATAATATGAAATTACAACAATCAGAAATGTCAAGGATATCAGAACAATTTTCTTGTTCCTCCCCCCCCCCCTCTCCCACAGCTTTCATACTGACAAAATCATCAAAAATAAAACATGAACGTGATCACTCCTAATCACCTCTTGTCGTCAGATAGAAAGCAATAGGGAGGTTTCGATTCAGAACGAGTTCAAGTGCAAGTACAGGGGTACAAGGTTGGAAAATGCACTCCAAAAGGAGATTTAGCAAGAGACTTAGCTTTATTTGTAAACATTATTTTCTATTTTCGCCATGTCAAAGGTTCTTTATAGATTAGGAATTCTCGCTGTCGCTATAATCAAGCCAATTTTCTCTTCTTCTCGGAGTCTTCAGCTTCCAAAAGACGACGCAAATAGTAAATTTCACGTTGCAGATTTTAAAAGCACAACGTTCTGATGTCCCATGGGAACAAAAATTTTCACAAGTTTATTCTTTTAATTTTTAATTCAATTGCTTTCCATTTTGTAATGAATCTAAAATTCCCTAATATTCAACTTGTTCCTTTCGCAATCAGAAATCCATTCAAAATTATCCAAATGGATCGGATCGCTTTCTGAAGAAACAAAGCAGGAATTTGAAACAATTTAATTCCGATTGTTTTGATTGCCAAAGGAACAGACTGATTGTCAGAAAGAAACCTACTTCGGGTCTGTTTACAATTCTTCGAAACGTAGTGCTCCTGTATAATAATGTTATTCTTATCGGTGCATTCTGAAACAAAAAAATATATATTTAAACTCAACTCTTGGCCAGATTTCGAGTATGGGTTTGTTGACAACATTTTCAAAAAGTACATCAGCTTGATAAATTTCCAGCAAAAGCATACCTTGCCTAGGCCATTTAAAATAAAAATTGGCAAAATTAAGGATTTATACTTAGACTGATTTCTACAAAAGAATTGGATTAATCCTAGCTCAATACCGTAAACCAAACCCTATTGCAGAAAGGCCATACCGTTACTAAACTATTTTAACTCTCTAGATTAAAATTATAACAATACCTTAGATTAAAATTGCAAAATATTGGAAATAGAACCAGGTCACGAGACTATTCCTGTATTTCTACTGGGAATGGTTCTTCTTGCCACTTTCTCTCTCAAGGGACCCAAAAGACATTAAAGCTGAAATGTTATGGGAATTTCATCAGTGTTAAAAGCGGGGTTGGTGATGTAACACAATAGAAAGATTTTTATTTCCGAAAAAGGTTATTGGAAGATCATCACAAATTTGTTCGAGAGGGATCTAAACTATTCTAGGTGGCTTAAACAAGAGCATATTTTATAACAATAGTTCGACACGTCAATTTCAAAGTGATTAGCTCAAGCCGGAGGTCAAAACAAACAAAGTCATGTTTCGATTTTCTGCCTGAGAGAATTCGCTTTGTCTTGAATGGCTAATCGCTTTGAAATTGGTATGTCGATTTCAATACTGTTACAAAATGTGCTCTTTTGGGTGGCTTCAATAAAATGAATTGCAAGTTCCATTTTTGAGCTTAATCGAAATAAGATTAATCAAAAATGTCTATCTCTTCACGGAAACTCTTCCATATCACACAAAACATGAAAATTGATGAAACTATCATTTTGTTTCTCGCAATCAACATAAAAGAGTTCCCGTGAAGAGATATGAACCAAGACATTTGGGTAGATTAATTTACAAAAAAATTTTTTTTTACAAAAACGGGGCGTGCAGTTTATTTTATAAATTTATTGAAGCCATCAAAACAGTCTAGGTGTTAAAAATGCAACTGATTTCAGATTTCGCATATTTTCACACTAAATATTAAAAACAAGAAATAGCCTTTCTTCATTAAATTTAAAAACCTAGCTACCTTTGATTTTTTCTCTTGTTTGATTCCCAAACGTGATACGACGTGTTCTGAGAAGGCTTTAAAAAGTCCGCTTTTTGAGCATCCATGTATCTAAAATAAAATGAAATTATCAAATGATAGCCAACTGTTTTTCCTGCTGCAAAATATTTATCAAGCACAAAATATATAAAGGGCATTCGCATACAGACCAAATACAGTAAAAACCTGCGTGTAATGACCACTTCTTATAACGCGTGTTCTTATAAAAAAGTGTGTAACATAAAATGTCATATTTCTAGGAGGTGAATAAAGACACAACTTTTCATAGATATTTGAACATAAGTTTATCTTTTGAATTCTACTCCCTGCAAAATAAAATTTAGAATGGATTTTCCCGTTAATTGGAAATAAATCCGGGCGTGAACGGGTTTTAAAACATTTGCTATGCTAAGATTCAAAAATGAAGGTTCCTATGTACGGGTTGGATTTTTACTGCACATCACCATGATAACCAGGAATTTTGTGGAAAGGAAAGTTTCCAAAGAGTTAAAAATGTAAGAAATTACACTAATTAATAATACGTGCTTATTGCTATGTTTACATGCTCAAGATCTTTCAGTGGGCAAAAAGGCTTTGCATTTAGAAGAGTCAAATTACGGAATAGCCTCCCAGCTGAGTCAAAGCGGCGTCTTTCATTAATGCCTTCCAAAAGCTTATTTAGTATTTTTCAATTTTTCTTTTAGTTTTACATTAAACGATAATAGTTTTTAGTTTTTCAAATATTGTAAATAGGAATAACTTAAATGTTTTTAATAGTTTATTTAGATTGTAATTTTTAGGAGGGCCCCTTGAAAATCAGCCTTTGCTGGAGGGTCACCCTTCATAAATAAATGAAATGAAAAATGAAATGAAAATGAACCTATCTACCATCTATGATAAATCTAGAATCCATGATAAATCATATATCAAAACTGTATATCTAGACAACAGCTGCATCAGAACTCTCTATCAAGCTAAGCCAAAAGGGTCACCTCAGATAAAGAGTATGCTTCTTCATGTGTGATCTATGTGTCATTTTTAATTACCATCAACAGCTAAGCAAAACTACAGAGTGGTCTCTCTTTTTTTCCTGCGAAGGATTTTTTCTACAATTTTCGTGAAATTTGATGCTGTGTATCACTGATCTGTGATGTGTAGTAGTTAAAATGTATACGCGAAAAAAATATTCTTTAAAAATTTCTATCAAGGGTAAAATCTAACGAGGGTAAAATAAAATTTAAAAAATTAAAAAGACGCTGCGGAGGAGCGTACCGAGTGGCCCACAAAAATTTCCCCACGTTTGCAAAAGCCGCTGCGGAGGAGATTTAGTTTTGATAATCATGTTTTTGATTAAATTTGATATCTGAGAGGCCTTAGTTTATAGTTTCATAATGTTTTGTCAAAATCTGCCCACTAAACGCTGAATTGTACTCAATGAAACTATGAATAGAAGATTTCAGTTGCAGCAATCTTCTGAAAATACTACATTTCGACTTTCAGAAGACCATTAGGCCTCAGGGATTGCTTAGTAGATTTTGGCAAAAAAAAATCTTCTAAATCAAACCATCCATGTAAAGTGAAAACAAAATTATCCCCGGTAACTTCCGTTATCACTCATATAAAAACAAACAATCTGCATGTTTTATTCCAGTCTGAGAATTATGCAGTACGCAAAAATTAATGAAAAAAGTGGAAAAATTTCTTACCACAGGCGTGCTGTAGTATAATCCATTCGCCATTCGTGGAAGCAAAGCAAATACAAGGTCTTTGAAACAAACCTTAAAATAAAAATAAATAAATTATCAACCATTTTTGAACACATAATTAAACTATTTAGAACTTCTTTTATTAATTCATTACTTACATGTTTATATCTAATTTTAACTAGATATAATAACTAACTCATATCATAATTTTATTATATAGTTTATAGCTAACCGATTTACAAATCTTTAAATTTACTTAATAATCCACATGTATTATATATCTTTATATTCGTTGTTAATTTTTTCTGTTGAATTTCTGTTTCATTATAAATTTCAGTCTGTGACCCAGGCTTTTCTCTTTTTCTTTTCCAAGCTTTTCATCTTTTTTCCTATATATATATATATACTATATTAATTAACACGCGTTCTGTGAATAAAATTGAATTGAATATCAAAAAACCTTTGAAGGCCACGTGCTTAAGATGCTGCGTTTCCAAGCCAAACTTTCTATGAAAGCATGGAATCGAGTCTCGTTGCCGGAACTACTGTCCTAATACTGCGAAACCCACAGCCAACTCAACTGTCTATCTATTCGAGCAAAGTAATTGAGCTTAGGTGGGGTAAGTAGTCAAAACTGACAATAGATGGGAGTAGCGCCCCCCACCTTTGCGAAAAGATAGTAGCTAACGAGAGAGGAGCCTTCGTGTCGCCTTTGGGTGGTCTTTGGAAGCAACCGATCCGCAGTTGAACCCCGCTGTCTCAAACTGGCTTAACTCAAACTCCAGGTTAACTCGAACTGTTTTGTATATCACTTAAGAGCTTCAGCTTTGATTTAGCTTCGGTTATCTATCTCCATATCATTCGTTTATCTCTTATTCCATTCGGTTATCTTATCTATCTTCGGTTGCTATCTCCAAGAAATTTACATTTCCCTTGAGATGTTGGGATAACGTGATTCAACTGCACTTACTTACTTAAATTATCAAAACATTGAAAATAGCAGACATTATTGCACAAAATCAATAAATTCATTTATAACATTTTGCAAATTTAATACTAAAAATCAAACAGCAGTGCTGGACTCATAGGAGTGTGGTATCTCCCTCCTAGAAACAAAACGGCGTTTACTCGGTAAATTCAAATTTCTGACAATTCACTTGGTAGAACCGGAGTCACTAAATTTTGGATTCTACTCAGCAAAATTGTCTTGACACCCCTCTAAAATTGCCTTGGCACCCCCTTCCTGGGACAGTCCATGATTCCTGGCAGCACCTTCTCATATCAATAACATAAAATAAAGAATTAATTTAATTACCTTTTTGTCATTATATTTCGTCCACAGAGAATACAAGTCTTTAGTGGTAAATGCTTTCCATGTAGCTTTGAATGGGTCTCTGTCTGCACCTCTGATCTACAAACAAGTATGAAAACATGGGTGCAACGAGGGTGCAACATCATAACATTTCCAAATAAATTGAGCACGTTCGGGTTTTTTTTATAGATTAAATCTTTTTATAGATTAAAGTTCTATAGATTAATTCATAAAACTCACACAGATTTGGTATCAATAATTTCAGCGTAAAAATTAATAAATAAAAAGCGGATGACAATATTCCATGGATGACAAAAATTAACGGTTCAATGATGACGAATGAATGATTTTCCAATGAAAGTTCTCCCAGGCGGGGGGGG
>JAYJMH010071990.1:0-11029 GCA_036873815.1 Phacellophora camtschatica | reverse complement strand
CGACTGTATGGAGACGACTCGACTCCTAGGTGACAGCGTCACACAACGGAGGAAAAGACAGGTACAGGTACAGGTACAATGTGATCAACTTACCATCATTCTTCTCAGAAAATATCAAATTTTCATGAAATACAATAAAATGGAGGTCAAAAATTTGATTGCATAAGCACTTTAAATTATGTACTTGAACCTTCTCTGGAGATACGACGACATTTTACAACGTAAAACGTTGTGTCTTTATGTATTCATTGAGTCCGAGGATACAAGGAAATCAAATAACTCTATTCTCGTATCCTGTTGTTTTTGCAAGGCACTACATCAAACGTATCTGAAGTCAGTTCTCAAATATAAACTAATCAACTATCATTATAATTCTAGGTAATTGAGAAAAAATTTGGAGGAAGGCATCACTCAGCTTTTTTACAGGTAAGTCGACACATTAAACCCAAAATTATGAGCTTATTCTGTTGAAAAGTATAAGATACCAGACTTCCAACTCGTGAATAGTTCAGACGCTTTGTTTTTTGACGAAAGATGGGACAAATAGGCTATACTAAGACACGCCTCGAGAATATAAACGTCCTCTCAACATTGTAAACGCTCTCTTGCACGTAGCCCGCTAGCAAAGGAAGGTCGACCTAAGAGGAGCATTCTAAGTTTAGGCCGCTCCCTGGCCGTGCGGGCCAGAGATGCGGAGACGAGTTATTAGTCGCAGTGGATAGTCATAGATATCTGAAGGATAAACATAAATATATAGTATGACAGATGTAAATCTTCAAATATATAGATATTTGAAGGATAAACAGACAGGGTCACTCAATTCTTGCTCTCAAACTTCACAACAAGATGGCAAGATGGCTTCAGGAGAAGCGAAATCAAATAGAACTTCACAACAAATTCATTCCTTTCTCCTGGTTACAGCACAAGTAAAACGAACAGCTAATGAAAGCTTACTGAATCTATAATCCAGAAGGATACCAGTTGTTTGTATTTGTTTGTTCGTCGTAAATTGTAACTGTGAAACGAAGGCTACGAAGCGAAGGAGAGTTGTCTTCGTTTGCTAACTTTAACTGCAAATGCGAACAAATGTTGCTCCTTCCATAACTATGTAATGTTTGTAATCATTGGAAAAATGTACAAAATATACCAAGCAATTTACTCTGTCATTTTCATATATATATTTGTGTGACGATTACTTCAATTTTCAAACAAACCCCCTTCAATTTTCTCATTACAGACATCACTCGACACAGAATCGCCTCGTTCATCATTGACTGACAAAAGAAGGAAATATTTTTCAGCATTTTCATGAGCGAAGTATCGTAATTTCGTAGGTAGTAGGAATAAGCATGGGTGAATGAACACCTTTTCCCTCAAACTGGCCACATACAATCATCGAAGTTGTCGCTAGCTATTGCTCTAACATATGATTTGTGGCATTCCATTAAAAAAAACTGGCCTTTTTTGACGAACCTCGTTCTCCTAAATTGCCGACTGAACTCAAATGCAATTGTAAAAGGCCAATCAATGGTTGTCCAGTGGTCCGCAAAATCTGAAAATTAAATTTTGACCTTAAAGCAATGAAAATAATGCAATCACAGGCGATAAAATTGTCATGTGGCCACTATGCATCGCTGTGATTGGAGACACAAATTCCACCAGACTAGGTAAATGCAGGGGGATAATTTGATATCAGTATTTTCTGGTGCTATATTTCATTAGCATTATCCGAGGTTAAGTTCAAACGGAATTTTACCGGGAGGTAAACCACACAAAATCTGGAAACGAAGGCTTGTGAACACTAGTTTTCGGCTAACCCCCCAGTTTTAGGTGAAAATTCTATCAGCCTCCAATTTTGGTCTCAAATTTAATTCTTCATCCTTTGTCTAATAAGTATTATGTGATCCATAGCTCGTAGATATTTGCTTCAGATATACCATCAATTTAATGAAAAGTGTTCATTGAAAAGTCCCAGGAAAATAATTGTTCATTGAAAAGTCTTCAAAATCCAACCTAAATAGAGTAAAGTTACCTGCAAGTTACAGAACTCCCAAATAGTTACTTCAACGTACAATATTAATATCAGAGATTTTTAGAATGCGTTTATCTCTAGAAATTTAGAAATCTAGGATTTTAGAATGCGTTGCTTGTTCTATACTCCCCTGCAAATTTCAAACTTAAATTAAAATTGCTTGCTAACCCATTCATGCCCGGATTTATTTCTACAAAACAGGCAATTCCTATGCAAGTTTTATTTTGCAGGGGGTAACACATACAAACCAACGTAATTCATACGATTAACATGCGTTGAAATATTTGAAATTAATACGAAATTTTGCCCGCCATATTTCTCTCCAGGTGGTTAAAGGATTAACTGAAAAAAACTTAGTTTTAATTCAGGGTACAAGTTATTTTAGTATTTTGCACTCAACCGAACTAAGAAGATATATTTGTATGAAGCATTGTAATTTGCCAAGCAAGTACGTATACTAGACGAGAATAGCGATGAAAAGAAAAGTATAATTTATGTAAAACAAGAAGACAAATATTATAGTTTTATTAAACTTTGTGAAATTCATTCAAACTAAGATACAGTTGTTTAGTTTTGTAAAATTTGAATTCAAATAAAATCTTTTATCAAACTACTTTCTGATGTTGTCATATTCTTCTTTTTCTGACATTTACCTCCTGGAAATAAGGCGTTTTACCTTACTTGCCAATGGCCCATATGGCCCTTCCCGGGGTGAAAGGGAACTTAAAAATATTACGAAAAACGCTTAAATCTGAGAGCCAGGTTTTTTCTTAAACTATTTCTTACTGCAAGCAAAGGAGAACATTGCAGCTGACCCAGCAATGATTTTGTTTACAATTTGACATTGGCCAATCACATCATAGAATGTTAATCACATGATCGTACATACTGCAAATTAATTGGCTATTTTCAAAACGAATCAACTTGCAGATGAAATCCAAAATTCCTCTATGCTCTTACTACATAAAAAAAATTATAATTTAAAAAACACAACAAAAGCGAATTTTCAAAGGTCATTCTATCTTATTAAAGTTTATTATATACATTAATTGGTACAAACAAATACTATTCTTAATAAATTCTGCAAACATTAACTAGAAACAAACAATAAATTCTTAAATTTGTCGTCATTTTAAATATTCTTTCCCTTTCAGACTTTCGTCATTCGTACTCCAGAATTTGTTTGTGATAAAACAATAAATATCTAAAAATGAAAAATTTTAAATTCAATCAAAACCACAGTCATGAATTACAATTTAGGGCTCCATTTTTAAATTTATTTTCTTTAACGAGGGTGATTCTTCAACTAATGGCTGATTTTCAAGGGCCCTCCATTAAGACATTTACAAAAAATAACTGCTTTATAAACGTAGAAACCTAACTTAAAATTTATGATTTACAATTTCCAGTATGTTCTACTACCCGTGATACTATTTACAGTGTGCTCTGTTACCCATGTAGAAGAGACGACACTGATAATGGGATTCTCTTCACCCTAAATTAATACCTGTGCGAGAGCGGTCATAGTAAAGGTAGGAGGTTAATTATTCTAGGGGAGCATTGCAGTTAATTTGTACCTAGGATTTAGTTGGTATGAAGAGTCCGTATATACCGGATGTCTCAAAATAAAGTTCACCCACAGAAAACAAAGTTTTACTTGAATGTATTACAACCAAGCCTACTTTATATTCGATTTTTCAATGCCTAAAGGTGGTCGCACCCACCTTTTTCGTATCGCATATTCTAATTTTGTCCCTCGGATGTCGCTTTCAAAATAATTTGATGTTTTTGGCCCTACCGGTTTTGAGGTACAAGCTACCAAACGGGTGAACTTTATTTTGAGACACCCGGTATATATATATATATATATAATATAGCCAAGTAATCAACTTAAAATGAAGCAAATGAAAAAGCAAAAACAAATGTTGTCTGGTGCAAGTAAAAAAAACCTACCCTTCACTGTTTAGTACTTCTGCTATTGTAGCTTTCGTCAACCAAGCATCGTCGCACTTGTACCACTAGAATTGGAATTGGAATTGGAATTTAGAATTAGAATACAACAGTAAAGTTGGTTCTACGAGGCCATTGCATAAATGAGTTCTGTAAAATCATATACCGTGCATAACAAGTAAATAGCCAATCGTTTTTCACAAAACAGAGGCGAATTTTGTAACAAAAGTGAAATTGACACACTTGTTTCAAAGCGATTATCCCTGGAAAACAAAGCGAAACTCTCAACATGAAAAAAAACAAACAATGTTGCGGGGGAGACGTTTTCATTTTCCAGTTGAGAGAGTTTCGCTTTGTTCTTGAGGGATGATCGCTTTGACACCAGTGTGTCAATTTCACTATTGTTACAAAATTCTCCTCTGCTTTTTCACAAAATACCCAGCAAAAACAGCGCCTGAAGGCCCATCTCCACTTAATTCGCCATTCGCAATTCGCATGAGATCTTTTATTTCAAATGTACATGCGAACGTCCGGAAATCGCACGCAAACGTTCGCATCTGTTGATGGGCTTTTCCCGTAAACAGGAGAAAGGGCCTGCCATATTGCTTGGCATGTCTCAATGGACTTAGCCGTATTTTGATATCGGTATCGGTATCGGTAACTGAAGGCAATTGACTGATAAGAGTCACCAATGGCCAGGTACCTCAATGTAACTGCTGAAGTGATTGTCTTTTCGCGTCAGATTTTGTGATGAGAGGAGCAACCAAATTTAAAATTTGCTCAAACAGCCTTGGAAACATACGGAAATATTTGAAAAATTTTCATGGTCTCCAAGTTCTATTTCCTCCACAAGATTAAAATATTCTCCTTGTTCTTGTCGGAGATGGGCCTTAAAGGCTAATCGTTTTCAGGGCTAAATATTCTTCACAATGATTCATTATTTATTCCCAGTACAGCAAAAAGTTAGGTTTCATTTTTCTTCCCCGTTAGACTTCAAAACTTCCCCGTTAGACCAACGAGAATTCACAAAAAAATTTCAATATTTTTCCACCAGTGGAATATTGCAGTGTATTGTGAAGAATATTAACCCATTTTTTGGTAAATTTTGTTGCCAGCTGCTAAAAAGTCAAACAACCATCAACTCAGTAATACCTCATTTTTTTCTTGTCTGATGTAACACATATAATGTCCAACTTCTAATGTTCCAGAATGAATCACTACAGCAAACAATGAATACCTAGAGAAGAAAATAGATGCAGGATTTCATTTTAAAGCCTGGAATTCTTTTTAAATATTTAAATATTTTAAAAATATTTTAAACATTTTAAATAAAGATTTTAAACCTGGAAAATAAAATCTTATATAAGATTTAGCTGAGATTTAGATGCGCTGAGTTCTAACGAAAAACAAATTTTCAAAATTGCAACCTAACAAGTCTTATGGCCCCTCAATGTTACCAATTATTTGAATTTTTGGCAAAAAAAAACGACTTGGACGACGGCAGAACTGGAACTTCCATGCGAGAATGAGCAATTTAAAAATGTAGCGTGTAGCAAAAGACAGGCGAAAAAGTTTGGAGACAAACATTGTGCCTGCAAAACGCTTTATGGAGACATCTGCAAAATTTCAAATCACAAAAATTATAAACATTTCTTTCTTGATTCCACCAAGAGGCCCATCAGACATTTGCAGGGGTCATGTTGTGCACGAACGCATCGACAAGATTGAAAGCCAACACAGCCTGAGTTTTGATCCTTTCTTGTGCGGTCTACACGCTGAGGAAAATGCACCACCAGAAAGGACATAGCACGGCTACTTACACCAAACAGATGAAACAAATTTACGAGATACGTCGAAAGAGCGTCGTAAATTTGAAAATATGCAGAGTCAATCACAAAGGAAACCACAACAAAAATTACTCACTTGTTATCTACAGACATTTTTGTTCTTTTGTTATTTACATATTTATGATTCTCAGAATTTCTGAAATAAAATAAAATCCGCGATTAAAAAAATATCACGTCCCTGCAAGAAAGAAAATAGCACGCGTCATAGATCAGTGTAACCGTATGAATGTGAGCAAACTTATTAATTACAGAGATTAATAACAGTAACAGTCTAATTTGTTCTATTTTCTTCGTATTTCATCTAGTTTTTCTTGCTTACATTTTCAAATAAAATAACAACACCATATAATTTTTATCACATGTTCCCTTAAGAAACTGTTGAGTATGCAACAAGCTGTTCCAAACTTGCCTAGAGTACAGTAAGGCCCCAAAATCAAAAAACCACTGATAAGAAACCCTTAGGCCCTTTTTCTCGCAATAACAATAAGAAAACAATAGAAACTATTTCAAGGCTGAGTGAGTGAGTGAGTGATCGTATTTAATGTGTCTAGCCTGCGAAAGTCTCGAGATGACTTGTTTGCAGCAGGGGACACGGGTTATACACAACCATTCAGTTTCAGGCACATACACTTGTTATCGTCGAAGGTATGGGTTTCTGCTGAATAGCTCAAGGGTAAACTAAGCAGGGTGACCCCGGTCCTTCCTCTTGATGTGACCACAGGCTCAATCTGAAAAGCCAGTTTCTTAAATGTGAGGCCTTACTGTATGTTTGGGATAGCCCAAAAGAGAACATATAGCATCAACAATGCATTTTTCAACTTTACAGCACTGGTGATCAGTACTGCATTCTCACTGGAATCCACTTAATGTAAATGCATGATTTGTGCATCCATTATACATATTTACATACCATTACTATTAAACATACTGTCAGTAAACTCTTAAGATTTTCTTATGGATTCATAAATGACTATGAACACGTTTTCGTCAATAATGTTCAAAATTGTCATCGATTTTTAGAAATTTTAAAATGTAAATATATCAACTGATGCGTAAAATTCGATTTTCGCTTCTTTAATATACTATATTCAACACAGAGCAATATTCAACACAGAGGAGGAACACAGAAGTATTATTGTTCTACCGAGCCAAACAATATTGCTTTACTACAGCCTAACAATATGCAGAAAAACAAATTTGGTTAAATTACGGGTAATACGTACGTAGAAGCCATAAAAGGTGTCATGTCGAGTTCCTCTGGAAATGGTACCAACGTGGATATTTTCTTTGACTTCTTCGAATGTTCAAAACGCTAAAAAATATATGAATATTTAAAACTCATGACACAGATTTTGGCAAACATAAGATTGCTGTTTAAAACATGACAATGCGATGTATCACTGTAAAGACTATACTCTTTTTATATTAATTTGATTGCTGCGTAGCGTATTATATTTAGATTGTCGCTGTCATTAAGCGGCCAAGGCTCGTTAAACTTTGCTGTCCCTTGGTCGTATAGGGTACATCATGTATTATTTTAGATATACTTTATGAATAAATTTGAATTTAATTTAATTTAATTGGTGTATTAGATCGAAAGGCTGATTTGATATAAAATCCTACACCACCAGCAATATCAATATTTGCTTTATTGGAATATTAGTAGAGTGCCACATTTCAGATACAACAATAACATCAACATCTTTTATAATAGATTTTGTAAGCGATTTTAAATCGTTAC
The DNA here is from genome assembly GCA_036873815.1 of Phacellophora camtschatica. Taxonomy (NCBI): domain Eukaryota; kingdom Metazoa; phylum Cnidaria; class Scyphozoa; order Semaeostomeae; family Ulmaridae; genus Phacellophora; species Phacellophora camtschatica. The sequence continues at coordinate 3,459 of JAYJMH010071990.1, read as the reverse complement.
TGATAAAGGGAAAGGCTTTTTATATTATAATGACACATGAACATAACAAGATCACAGGTATTTGAGCTGAGAGAAATGTTGAAGTAACGGTAACGTAACAAGAGTTAATAGTTGAATAGTTGAAGGTAGCTGCTCGTCAATATCGTAGTCATTCAAGTTATGCAATTTTGTTAAATTTTAATTTATTCAAAATATGGAAGATTTTCAGAGTATGAAATATTCAGTACATTTTCTTCTAAAATTTTATTTATATCACCTTCAAAGCGGTTATTTAAACAATTACTGTTCATCAATTTAAATTTTTCAAAATAAACCGAATAAATCAAAAACAATAATAAAAAATCAATAAAATAAAAGTTAACACAATTCAGATATAAAAAGAAACACGAAACTCTCCGCTGATGGTTCAAGCTCTGTGCAATTGAGTATTATACTGGCTACACAGTCCCTCAATTTTCGCTGATGTTGTTGTTGATAGCCAGCTTCAATGAGTGACTGGTTTCATAACTGTTTCAAAAGTCGGACAAGGATCTGAGATCTCGGCGTCCCAATCACAAAGGAGTATTTCAGAAAATAACAATATTTATTGTTTTTTCTGCAAATGAAATCTATTTGAATTAAGTTTTTTTTGTTTTTGGTGAAAATAAGGTTGGTCTGGTTTTTTGAAATTGTGCTTGGCTCATGTGCTCCTACTAGGTATAGAAGGACGGATTGCTTGGCTAGTGCTTTGCTTTTCTGTCCGAAGGACTATGGCAGATTGATTTGTAACTGTTTGTTAGTAGTGGTTGGGTGGTGGGGTTATTTCTGAACAAACAAACATGAATAAATATAAAGGCAGATATTAAGCAATTATGCTCAAGAGGTCTTGAATATCGATCAATGGAATCCAAAGTTTAAAAAAATTTCCACTTTAAATATTAAATACAACATTCGCGCAAAGGCCAAATCAAATTTTCTTTTAAATCAAATTGAATTCATAACACAATACAACAGCAACAACCAAATTTTATTATGGTCCGTGTTCCATAATATTCAGATGATCTAACTTTGATGAATTTAAGAAAACGAGGCTAAAGAAATTACCCGGTTTCTGCAACTGTTCAGAAACCAGTCTGTTTATAGCGACATTTCAGCACGGGGAGCAATCCAATACAGGGGCTGTGTAGCTAGTCTAGTTAAGAATGTGCTTAGTGAAAACGATCCCCGTAAACAACTCCACGTTAATAAGTGTTATCAATAAACGATTTTTTCTTTTGCGTAAAGTGAGAAAAGATAAGCAAATTTACTTTGTGCACATGAGAATTTTAAAATAAATAGTGATTTTCAACAATAATTGTTTTCTAAACGAGATAGCTTTGTTTGAATTACGCTTTTTTAGTTTTCATTTGAAAATTATAGGTTAGATTTTGTTTCGATTTTAACAAATGAACGGAAAATTAGTTCAACAAATAATAATCGCTCACGCTAATTACAAAGCCAATTTTATTTTGCTCTAATTTTGAAATTTTGGAATGATGAGCAAAAGATTATAAGAAAATTAGCATCATAAATTAATAAAATTAAAGAAAGAACTTACACGTACTTCAAGAGCTCAAAAAGATGACTTCCGTCGTTGTACTGGTAGAAACCGTTAAAGTATAAACAAAAGCGGAAGTTGATATCTGCAAAAGCATAGAAAAGAATTCCATCTTTATCCGGCGACATTTCTGGAGCTTTTTTCAAAATCATGCTCTTTTATATGTTAAATCAAATTGCACCTTGAATTTTTTAGAGTTTTTCCTTGCTTTCTACACGATTGATCGATATTGCCATTAAGTAAACATCGTTATCTTTATTATGAGCAATGCCATTAAATCGAAGACATAATCGTCTTTGGTATTGCTGGTTGTCGTCCACGCACGTTTCAAGTTTTTGAATGCGATGCTGTAGATTATCAATTTCGTCCAATTTCTGTCAAATGTTTTCCATCTTCTCGATGTATTTTCCAAATGAACGACTTCTGCCTCTATTGATTGAAATTTTTCATTTTGAGCAATAACAGTTTTCTTTATTCTGCGATGCAGCTTTCCGTAGCGAGATCACCAACTTTTCTTTCAGCTATTTCCTTGAAAAAGCAAACTGGTGTCCTGACCTAAACAAGTGATGTAAGCAAAGTTCAATGAAGCGGAGTTGTAACACAGAGGAAGGATTTCAAGAGGGAGAATATTGCACATCACAAAGACAAATCTCTCAGTGGTATGCTAACTGTACTCGTAGAATCTTTCCTGAAAGAAAACTACAATTTGTCTTTGCAAAAAAGAATAATCCGTTTCACTGTAAATAACAAAATAATCCGATATATTTTCAATACTTTATCAATTCTCGAATAAGAATATTATGTTTGTAACATTTAATTATAAATATTAACGATAATAATGAGCAACGTTTCGATGTCATCTTAACATCCTTTTCAAGCTAAATGAAATAAAAGACGTTGTTTGTATTTATAGAAAAATAAACAATCAATCTATTTTTTATTGGGTGGTGAGAATTTTGGCTGCAGATATTTGAATATAAAGAACTTGAATGTTCCAAATGAGAAATAAAGTACAGTTCTTGGATGGAAGTGGCCAAATATGAGTATTATTTTCATCGTTTTTTTTACTGCGCTATTAGATACGCAAGTTACAAAGATCAAATTTAAAAAGTAAGATTGTTTGTACATTTTTGTTTATGGCAGTACGGTCTATGAGAAGATGATGCTTATAAAAACAACTTAAAATTCAATACGCTGCAGAGCTAAATAAACATTTTTTAATACTTACCCTTTCGACTGTAATGAGTTTGCTATGGATTTCAGTCTTGTTCAGATTCTCGATGCACTTTGTCGCTTCTTCGTATGCATGCATTGTTACAAATCCAAAACAATGTGTCCCTGGTGAGCGTGCACTTGTCACAACTTTTGCACCAACAACCTAAGAAACAAGACAACAAATGTAGGTACGAACCTCTTTCTACCCAAACCTGGCTATGAAACCATTTCTCCTAAATTAACTTTCTTGCTACCATGGGCGCTTTGAAATAATTTGTTCTTCGCAACTTTTTGGTGGTAGTTCTAAAAATGTTGCCCACGTAATCTACAATAAAATGACAAAGTTCCAACAGCCATGGGTAACCTACTTGAATGAATCCGAAATAATTACATTAAATAGACTATGAACATTTCACCAGCAGAAAAATCGGCGAACAAGTGAAATCTCGGGAATCAAAGCCCCCCATTGTGAACCAACAATCCGTTGTGTATTATTTTAAGTGTGATCTGTGCGATGCAAATTATGTCGGTTATATATGCCGACACTTACACCAAAGGATTGAGGAACACAAAGCGTCGGCCATCGGTTGACATATTAAAGAACAGCATGGAATGCAGCCCGAGAATTTGCACAAACAATTCAAAATATTGCGCAAATGTCGAGGGAA
>JAYJMH010071979.1:0-11029 GCA_036873815.1 Phacellophora camtschatica | reverse complement strand
TTTTTTATAAGAATTGCTGATTTGGCCTTCGGTTTTTCAAAGAATATTTTTATAAAAGTCGAAATTTTAACAGGGAAAAAGCGCTCTGAATAGAGCTTTGCACCTGCGATCAAAAGCACGCCTTGAAAACTTTAGGTGTGCGCCAAGGCGTGCGCGTACGATCGCACGCCTCAAACGTACAGGCCTGTAAAGATGTTCATAACCTCGCAAGACTTTAAAGGGCTATCCAACATCATCAGGAAAAACTGTGAAGGCCTCAACTTAGGCCTAAAATAATTTTCTTTCTATCTTTTATTAAATGGTCGGGGGCTGGTTTACTCTACCAAGTTTTTCGTTTACCATAGAAAAGGTATCTTTAGACAACAATTAAACTAAAATGATCATCTATCATTGAAAAATGGAGAAGCAAATGTAGAAAAAAGTTACCTTTTTGTGGGTTTGTGTCAAAGCAAGGAACTGGAAAATTCTTCCATGCATCGTTTCCATGCACTGCTTTGGCCACTTCGATGACATTTTAAAAAACAATCACTAATTACCCACATTGAACTGTAGTTCAATGGATTATCTCTCCTCAGAAATGTCATCCTTTTAAAATACTTCTACAGATTATCTGTTATCCGTTGTCATGAAAACATCTTCCCATTGTTATAATTATTCTTTTAACGATGACACATAATGGTTATCTAATTTGCATGATAATACATTTTCGCGCGCATCTTTTTCTGTGCGGACAATGGAACAGTACACTGTCGGGCTATAGTAAAGACTGCAATGCGCATGCGCCGTGAGTCAAGAATTTGTTTCCTGTACAGGAAGGCGAGTCTGCCATTTATTTTCCCAAGAAATTTTGTGGCCATCGCTTTTCCACTGAGGTTTTTATCTAGAATACAACCTAGATAGGTAACCTGTGAATGTCGTTTTATTTCAATATCTCCCATTTCTATTTTGATCTTGTTTTCGTTTTTGTTGTTTTTGTCGCAAATAAAAGGCTTTTTGTTTTGTCCTCTCCAAAGTGAATACTTAGCTTATTTTCAATAAACCAATCGCAAAGAGAATTGAAATTCCTATTTAAAGTTTCTTCTATGGTGCTAACGATTTTATCTCGAAAGGTAAGGCAAGAATCATCAGCGTATAAAAGTAGTTCACAATCCACTGCTTGCGGCATGTCGTATATATATAATATGCATGACTTGAACCATCAAGTGGCCTCGTCGCTAAAACCGAGATAAGCCATTTTATCTATAAAAATTGCGTGATCTATCGTGTTCAACGCCTTTTGAAAGTCTATTAAGATCCTGTAAGCATGCCATTTACAAAAGCTTGAAAAATGGAATCACTTAAATAAGACATACATGTGTCTGTTGAGTGGTATTTCCTAAAACCAGATTGGTATTTATATAGAATTTTATTTTGATGTAAATACTCTTGTACTTGGTCATGAATGATTTTTTCGATTCTTTTTTAAAAAGAGGCTTTAATTTTTCCAGCTTGCAACTATCAGGAAATTCAGATAAGGATATCGAAAGATTTCATAAACTGGTTATGGGTGCTCTAAGTATGGATTCACCATCTCTGAGGAATTTCTTGGAAATATTATCTAACCCAGTTGCTTTTAAAGGATTAAGGTGGCAAGCAAGGAAAAGGATTTTGGAGTAAATCTGAGAGAACGATAATGATTTTTAACATTTTATTGTTTATGTGGAGATTTTGCGAGCTTTTTCACGAGTACTGATGCAAAATTTCTGAGTGGGTTTTGCCATCAAAAAATAAATTATTATCCTCTTTAAGACACATTTTTGTAGAAGCATCTTTTCCAGAAGGTAAGCCAAGAGATTTAAGACTTTTCCACAAATATTTTGGTTTTCATATGTTCTCCCTTGACTTTCCCATAACAAAATCCTTTTCTTTCTTTTTTATAAAACTTTGTACCTCGTTTCGGGCTCGTTTGTATTTTTCAAAGTTATTAGTCGCTTTGGATTTTTTGAATTTTCTGAGAAGTTTGTCACGACTTTTGATCCATTCGAGCACTTCGTCGTCTACCCATTTTTGTGTGATTTTTTTAATCCCAATTTCTTTGAAAGGGGCCACTTTATCAATAACTTTGGTTAGTATGTCAACAAAATAGGTATATGCGTCATTTATATTTGTAAATTCTAAATAATCTGGGAAAGTAATGTGACTGAATTTGTCAAGAAAAAGGCGCTTCGTATAATTTTCAAGGGAACGGATTTGTATGTAATTGTGTTTATTTAGTTTGATTCAGGTGATTTTCCTGGTACAGTTCTTTAATTCGAAAAGTCCTGTTGGGAAAATAATTTTATGTTGCTTGTGCAAATAGTACGGAGGGTGAAGGGGGAGCATTGTCACGCGAGCTGGGACTTTTGCAAACCAACTCTTTCTAGACCAACTTTTAACGTAGATCACGAATTTCGATGTTGGTTGACCGAGTTTTTTGATCAAGAGCTTTTTGTGGTTTCCCAGGCAAATCATGTTAAAACGATTTCTGGTTTACTGGCAGCATTTTTTTAATGTATCACAAACATAGAAACGACCTTAGAAAATAATTTACAGAATAAAATTCCAAGGGGTGTCTTTACTTATTTCGGGGGGAGGGGGTGCAAGTATAGCTAAAAACTGATCTTACTCTCCAGTTATTGTATTTCTTCTAGTAAAAAGTTGATATGAGTCTTATTCAAAATGTCTATGTCAATGGAGAAACTATTCACATATTAGTAGTCAGCCCATTTAATTGCGTCTATGCTTTATCCACTAAACCTCTGTTTATCAGAACAGATCTACATCATTGAAATCGATCGAAGAAAGGACCCATTTGTCTCAACTGAAAGAAAGAAAAGAGCACAAGAAAAGTCGAGCATCCTGTTCCCAAATGTGTGCTTGAAGTGCAAGTCTTCACGGTCATTGAAGGTTAGAGGAAAGAAGCAAGATCTAAGGTTGCTGCAGACATTTTCTTCATGTCGCATGGTAAAGCGTGCTGCAGAAATACTCAAAGATGATGATATCCTCCTTGCAGTCACTGGGCATGACCTTATTGGAAAGGAATTCAAAATGCATCCAAATTGCTACCAAAGATTACACAAGGGTTTGCAGCAGACATGTACTAACTGCATCTCAGAGTGTAGCCGACGACACATTTCACGATTCTGGAGAAAAAACTGACTTTGGGTCGGTTTGCAATTTTGTCCAAGAGCACATAATCAATGGCAACCAGTCATTGTCACTTAAGGTATTGACTGAAATGTACGGTTTCGGCAAGGAAAATAATCGCTGGAGGGGGTCTAGAAAAAGTTGGTCTAGAAAAAGTTGGTCTGCAAAAGTCTCAGCTCGGGTGACAATGCTCCCCCTTCACCCTCCGGACTACAAGAATTTATTCTCAGAGTAAATGTTAGCCAGATTGCGCCAAAAACTGATCTTCATCCCGATACTCAGTCACAAACTATAAATTTCAGAAATTCATTGAAGACAGGCCTTGTCAGAAATTCATTGAAGACAGGCCTTGTCATTGAAGCACGCCTCTCAAGCAGAATTTGCAGAGCAACCTAAGAATTTGAATTGAATGGGTGGATTGTTCAGTCTGCCCGTTTCATCTCCAAACTCTTATTATTGCTGAATCAATTAAGTAATATGTGGATTCTTCAAATAATAATCAGATGTTTAGATCATGGTTTATCGTTTATAATCGTTATAAATTAAATTAATCATTAAAGAAATATTGCTCAGATGATATTTAAATTGTCTAAAACTGTGCGTTCTTGGGACTTGCAAAGGAAAATTTCTAGTTTGTTGTGAAATAAGATGGCTGGAGGCATAGGTAAAAAGGGAAATAAAGTAAAGCAGCAATCGACCTATAAATCAACGAGAAAAGAAACCAAGTTCGGGTGCAAGACTGCACAAGAGGGTAGACAAGCAAAGATTATAATAACATTGCATGGATCTATTTGAAGATCTGAAGATTTTTATTTGAATCGAGGCATGCAATATTGTCTGCAGCTGCTTGAGGTTGCCTCTTCTTCTTCTTTTTTTTTTTACTTTAATTTTTACTATTATTTGTATTTTTATTATTTTTCTATTTTCATATCTTTTAAGTGTTTCCACTAAAAAAATTCTGGTTTTGAGATGCCGTACGTGCTGGGAAAGCAGGCAGCCTCAGTCATCAAAAGGAAAATGTTTTGATTAAAAAATGATTCGGCATTGCCGGCAGTCGCAAACAATATTGTCGCAGGCAGTTACGGCTGAATAAAAACATTCCTTAAAGAGTCACCACTGGCAGCTGTTTGGTTCGATAGTGTCGATAGTAGCAAGATATTTTAAGAATGGAGCTTAATAAAATTCACCCAAGTATCTTTGGCGTTGTATGATCATATCTGCATTGTTTTCGATTGTTTTCCTCTCCAACCCTATGTGAACAATCGCCGTAATGTTTTATTATTTTGAATTTTCGTTTTATTCGTAAACTTATAACTTTGCAATTTGTTAATTGTTTCTTGTAAAGGTTGGTTTACACAATCATAACCTGCATGAGTTGAGTGAGTTATCGTATTTAACGTGCCTAGCCCGCGAAAGTCTCGAGATGACTTGTTTCCAGCAGGAGACACGGGTTATACATAACCTTTCAGTTTTTAGGCACATACACTTGCTATTCTCGCAAGGTATGGGTTTCTGCGCTTGGCGCAGGGGGGCCCATCAGGGCGACCCCGGTCCTTCCTCTCGGTGTGACCACACCTCGTGATTCTTTTGCCTTTGCCTGGAATTACAGAGTGTTAGCAGCTCTCCTCACACTTTCGCAGCAAGTATGCATCGCTCCTATTTCAAATCTAACAAACTAAAGGAACCATGTTTTTCTTTTGTTTCGAACTGGGAGTCGTATGTGCATGGGTCTGGTCGTGTAAATTAACCTAAGGCCACCGGGTTGCCATGTATTGACATGCTCCTTGTGGTATCGTTATTTGTAAACTGTGTTAGTGATGGAAATTTTTAGAATGGATATAAAAAATAAAAATAAATTCATATCTGCAAATGATACAAACTAATCAAATAGCGAAAGAGAGGAATTGTTAAAAAAATTATATCTTCTTACACGGCGATATCTCATTATACAGCGTTGATTTTGCTAGAATATAGTCGTGTACGGCGATATTATGCAGCAACGGGTGCCGTGAACGAAGGCCTGGCTTCTTTCATTCATTGTTCAATAATTAAATATACATTTTAATTTTGAGGTGCTATCTAAAATTTTACCTGGTTCTAAATAATTCATCCCGTCCCTCACAAGTCATATGAGATCAAAATTGACTTATTTAGGCCCTATTGACCAAAAACCCAATGATTATAGATATGGATTCTGCAAAGAAAACCTTGGCCATTTCATTTTTCTTTGTGGTTTTTCTGCGATTTCATCTTAGATTGCTTGCTTTACATTGGGCAATCCGATAAAAATTGTGGTGGTACAACATTTGATAGACAGAATGAAATCCACATTCTTGTGGAGTGTGAATCTCACAACAAATTAAAGCACGGCTATGTTCAAGCACATCAACAGGATGGAACATACCATTCATTAACAGATGAACAAAGAGCTGAGGTTTTTACAAAAAATTGAAACGAATTGTCCACACAATCTCACAATATACATGCAAAGCAGCAGGTGTCTGAGCATAGATTCAAATCATCCACTAAAACAAAACAACTGACTATTATGGACATTCTAGACGTACCAAAATTGTTCCACAAAATTTCATGCTTCTTTAATTTAGATTTTAATATTCATGGCCATGTGCTATTTTGTGCCAATGAGGATAAAGAAATTGTCCTCTACAACATTGCAGTAATACAATTTTTACCACATACTATATCACTATATATTGATATATGCAATAACGCCGCATATAGGGTTTGGACCCAACTAAAAGACAGTGCAGTTTATTGCTGAAAACACAGTTAACATGCAAAATGGCTGTTTTTTCCAAGGAAGTAAATATTGCTGATATTCAGTCATTAAGTTAAGTGAGGAAGATAGTGATGATTATTTTAGTTTTTCTGAATTTAAATAATGTTGACATTGTACATATTGACTTTTTCAATATTGTTTTAAATGCTAATTTTTCTTAATTTTTGCTCCTCTGTTTTACAAAACAAGCTTCTCGCAGCCCTGACCAGGCACATGGGCATAATTCTTAATTTTCAATACAGTCAATATTTGTGGTCTGAAATTTTTCCCTAAATCAATATTTGGGTTCTGTGACAATATTCAAAGAGCAAGTTTTGAAAGTTTTAGGACCCAAAGAGCAAGTCAAACAATAACAATGTTTGGGCATCTTAAAAATCATTAATAAAATTATCTCAATATATGGAGGTCAGCAAGAAAATATTGCTAGTATCACCCTGAATGGAAACGTCCCTCTGATATAACACCTTTTCATATTTTCGATAATCTTTATGAATTTGCAAGAGGTGAATGTTCCAACTCCAAGCCACATGGTCTCCTAATAAGATTAATTGTTTCGAAAACATCTGAAAGAAGTTAGTGTTTCATTTCAGGGTGAAATTCCATTCATATTCAGAGGGACAATGAGCAATCAGCATTCTGTCAGCAAATAACAAAAAAATTATTTCATTGTCTATATTTTGTGACAAAAATGACTAATTTCCCATCATTTTGAAATAAATTCTGTGTCAGAAAGTGTTTTCAAATTTCATGTCTTCAGAAAACAATAAAAAATAGGTGTAGGTAAGCAAAATTGAATTTTTTAAATTAAGCCCTCTCGAATATGCCCCCCCCCCCCTATTTTGTCAAAACATCTATATTTATAACCTCTTCTCTGAGATAATACTCCGCATTCCTTTCAGATAATAAATACCCATGCTCTTTTTTTTTAGATAATATTCTCATCAGGGAAGCTGATTTTTCCGAATAATCCCCTCTCTCAAATAAACCCCCCTCTAGGGGGCTTAATCGAGAGAGGGGGGCTTTTTCAAAATTATTACAGAATTCGTGCTCGATTAAACAAAGCCACATAAAAAGGCCACACCCTTTTGTTGACAAATATGCTGCAACGCAAATTCTTAAAAGTTATTAACAATGTTTAATGACTTGCACAACACCAACACAAATAAATAGTCACTAATTCTTTGTGTTTCTGTTTTGCAGTGTACTGTATGTGTATGTCATTATTGAACATTGTTCGTCTGCGTTCGTGCATAGTCTAGTTCGTGATAGGTAGTATTAGTCTCTATGCTTGCAAAATATTAAATTTATGACTTCTGATCTCTATCCCGTTTGCAAAGTATGGCACTTGCACACCCAAGATTTCAATAGAACAATATGAAAACAATAGGCCTAAACAAAAGAAGAGTGCTCATGCACACCCGAGATCTCGTCGCAGAGTGCAATACTCTGCACAGACTGGACCACTATCTAGTCTCTAGAGTAGATAGACAATCAATATTACCTTTATTGTTTTTTCTACAAAGCCAGCAAATTCTGTGAGAAATAGCGTCAGGGAAAGAAGGTAATTCGTGCCATTACTTGCAACAGTGTCCAATTTCTCGTCCATCTTGAATGAAAGTTACCAAGATGCCAGCCAAGCCCACTCCGATCTAAAAAAAGACTTTTCCCACTGATCTTTTTTTGACATCTGTGGTCCGAGCCCTTTCTCGATATATCAAAACATATCTGTGGAAATATCGATGTATCAGAAACGAAATTAGTATAGCAAATCTAAAGATGACTTTTTAAAATTTAAAATATTTCGATATTTTTGGCTGTTCATTGAATTTTTTTAAAATTGGAGTAAATCTTTGGTGGTGGCTCCACTACCAGCCAATTTTTAGGTCACCAGAACAAATTAATTTTAAAAGGCTTGAGGTCTAAGAATATTTGTTCACATTGTGCTTGAAGAGCTTTTTATATAAAGTTTACTTCATTTTATATCTTTATATTAAGACTCAAATCAATTCATTACGACTCAAGCATTTTAAATTACAGTAATAAAATTCTATATAATTACAAATGCTAAGGAGACTTGAAAAAACTCAACAGAGCTATCAAGCCAAGTGCCCTTTTTACATGCTTACAATTACAGCATACAATTTGAACTGCTGAATATAAACGCAACGACAACATCAAGAATAAAATTAAGTTAAAAATATTTTAAAAAATTAAAAAAAAAGCTAAATCGTAAAAGAAAGGAAAGTTAAAAAATAAAATAAAATGCCAAAATCTAGTATACCAAAAACGGAATATGTCTACCAAAGATTAGTCGTGGTAATACATTGGAGATAGAGTTTCAATAATGAAGCAGTTTGTTTGCTTGTTAAGATCCATTTTTTGTATTTTTTTGCGAATAAAACTTATGTTTTACATTGACTTATTTCAGCTGGAATTTCTTTCCAAATTGTAACACCACTGTTTATGATGCTCTTGAGTTTTAAATCTGTTCTGACTGCAGGTTGTGAAAGGAGATTTAATGTTGCTTGCCTGGTTTGTATGTAGTGCTTGGACTTCACAAATTGAAAAAGATTGCAAAGTATCATCTAAGTTTTTATTTGCAATATCATATATAAATTTTGCGCATTCTATTTTGTAGCAGTCATCAAAATTAAAAGTTTTAGCTTTTAGTCTTACAGCAAGTTTCATACTTTTTCTAAGAGGATCTAAGATGCTATTGTAAGCTCCTCCCCAGTTTATAATACCATAATTAATGTGTGGTTTTACACCAATACCTCTTGAAATTTTAAGATGTGTCTTTTGAGTGTGAGCTTTCCAGGATAATTTGTTATCAAAAAATACACCCAAGTACTTTGCATTTTCAGCTTCTGCAAGTTCAGCATTATTTATGTGAATGCTTACTTTTTCATAACCCTTTTTTATTTCTGGGGGTAAAAATCAAAAAATTAAATTTTTTTTGTGTTTAGCGACAATTTATTGGCAATTAACCACTCAGAAATTTTATTGAGTTTAGTGTTAACATTACTTTCTAAGATTGACAGTTGTTCGTGAGACAAAAACAGGCTTGTGTCATCTGTAAACAGATAAAAATCAAGTATTTTAGATGCATTGGGTTTATCATTAATGTATAAGAGAAATAACAAGGGATCAAGAACACTTCCTTGAGGTGCACCATAAGCAATATTAAGACTATCGGATAGCTCACCCCCAACGAACACTCGCTGGGTTCTACCATTTAGGTACGAACCGAACGAAACCAATCTAATGCAACACCCCTAATACCATAGCATTCTAATTTGTGTGAAAGAGTTTTGTGATCCACAGTATCAAAAGCATTTGCAAAATTAAGAAAAATGCAACAAGAGAATTTTTTGCATCAATACGTTTCGTACCTACATCGAGAATAGCGAGTGAAGTTGACTTGTTATATTGATCAAAAATAACTTTGTTTTTGTTAAGAAAACCAATAACACGCGAATACATTAAAACGTTTGTTGAAGATTGATCTTGGACGATAATCGATCATGTGTTGCTTCATCAGGCGAGTTTGCTTTGAATATTGGAACAACTTTAGCGTATTTTTGAAGTTTAGGACAGCAACCAGAGCTAAAAGACTCATTTTCTAGTTCTGTTAGTGGTTATTTTATTTGATTTTTAATAATTTTGATTTCAATTTCAACCTCAATTTCATTCACTGGTGTAACAAACAAGCTGTTTTCCTGTGGGTTTGTTAAAAAGTCTGTACATTTTTTGTCAGTTTATCAGAGTTGGTTTACTAGAGTCTGAGCTATTCCTGTAAAGAAATTGTTGAAATGGTTTGGAATTGTTTTCTGTAAGAACCTTTGTTATGCTAAGATTCGAAAATAAAAGTTACATCGACAAGTTACAAAAAACATTTCTGACGAACTTTGAGACTAGGGAAAGTCAAGGTTCTCCCATAAACAGATTATTTTGATCGTAACAAATTACACAGAAAGAGTCAGTTTTACATTTCTTGAAACTACCCTTCCGAAATGATCATTGCCAAATCATGATCGTTCATGGTTAGGCCATGTTTGATCGTGGTTATTGACCATGGTAGGCAATGATCTGGCAATCAAGTGGATACGGTTGGAACATGTCTGACCACGTTTGCGAAATGGAACACATTGCCAAATATGGTTGTACATGCTCTGATGAACATTGCCAAACATGGTTGGACATGTTATTTGACCATGTTTGTCAAATGGAACACATTGCCAAGCATGGTTGGACATGTTCTGATGAATATTGCCAAACATGGTTGAACACGTTATTTGACCATGTCCAGAACATGTTTGACCACATTTGTTAAAGTTAAATGGAGCACATTGCCAAATATGGTTAGACACATTTTATGATAAATATATCGCCAAACATGGTGGGACATTCATATCGCCAAACATGGTGGGACAAATATATCGCCAAACATTCATCACATTCTGATGAACCTTTCCAAACAAAATCAAATAGTTGAACAAAATTCATTCATCCACAAAATCATCATCAACCTACATTAACATCGAAAACTTTCGGATTGATAAATTTGGGACAAATAACTTCGGACACATTTTGCGTAATTGGAAACAAAATTGTTTTCTTCAGCAAATAAAGTGAATCTTCCATCAGCAATGAGTTATATATTGGCAAAGAAGAGTAATCTTGTGCCAAAATTCACCTGTATAGCAGTTGGTACAGATATATTTTGAATAGAAATATGCAAAACAAAGTCAGACACTTTTATAGATGTTTCGGACAATTAAAGTTTCGGTTCAACTGTTTGATTTTGTCTGATAATCTTAAAGTTTCGGTTCAACTGTTTGAAATTCAATTTTAATGTAGGTATATTTGACTTTTTGTCTGATAATCTATTTGTAAAGATTGAATTTTAAGCAATGAAAGTGACACAATCTGGAAAGACATGATACAAATGAAATGTTGTAGCAACCCAAACCAAAGTAACTTTGGGGCAACCTGTTTCCCAGGGCCTCAGTCAGCCAGATGAGGCCCTGGGGGACCCCTGAAAATATGGTCAATATATGGCCA
>JAYJMH010071978.1:0-33481 GCA_036873815.1 Phacellophora camtschatica | reverse complement strand
TCGTATCGTATCGTATCGTATCGTATCGTATCGTATCGTATCGTATCGTATCGTATCGTATCGTATCGTATCGTATACTTTACATAAACCATAATTTGAGAAAAATATAATCATTTGTACGATAATTTGAAATGCAATTTTTCGATGATGCGACCTTTAACAAGCAAAGGTAAAAGTACAAATAGTTACGCAATAAAAGTAAAAGCGAAACTAACATAGCAATGACTAATGGTATCGTCGAAATTCCAGATGCGCAAGCATGGTCAATTTAAATTTTTCATAAAATACTGTCTAAAATACATATTAAAAAAGCAGTATTTCTATGCGACCCAAGGAAAGCAGAGCTTGAAAAACACGGGCCGCTAACGTAAAATATAAGTTAAAAGTAAGAAGTTAAAAATAAAAAGTTAGGCAATAATGTTACAATTACAGAGGTCTACAATTTGATATAATAGAATGCGTTAACGGAAATAAATTGTTAGAAGGTAGCAGTTGACTTCACTTGGAGTTAATACGAAATAAGAACAATTGATCTCGTCTAAAAACATCCAAAACTGTTATCAAAGACAGTTAGTTTCGTTAAAAAGTTACAGTTAGTCACGCAATCATGTACCAAAGATATCCGCAAATTAAGCATTTTGTTTATATACTTCATATAATAAAAAAAAAACTGTTTATATCTTAAAACAGTTGTAGAACCACGCCAAATAATTTTCAACAAATAAAATGCTTCATAAACACAATAATGAAATATCATATCTTTCAGCCAGTGAAATATCAAATACAACAAGGAAGATATTTTTTAAACTTAATAGATAATGTTTGTGACTAGTTTATACCTGTCCATAGTCTTGTTCCATCAGGTGAAATATCAATACAACTTGCTCCATCCGTATGACCTTGAAACTGTTGCACAAGTGTTTCATTATGTAAATCCCAAACAGCTATATGGCCATCACTACAGCAACTAAAGCAAACTTTAGAGTCCGGACTGATCGCTAAAGCATAACAAGCTGGTGCGTTTGAAGTAAGCTCTGTTTTTATCCTAGGTGTTGATGCAGCAAGGTCCCATATCGTTAACATGCTTGCTTCTCCGCCAACAATAAGCGTTCGTCCGTCTGGAAGCAATTTGCATGATCGTATGTAGATATCTCGCTGAATTAAATGAATAAAAACAAGATTAATAAAAACCTATCTTATAGTAGAAATCCTCACAAAGAATCTACAAATACAAGAACATTAATGGTAAAAATTTTGCATATTTTTTGACAAAATTAACTTTAAAAAAAGTTAATCTGAAGATTTTTAAATTTAATAAGTGTTATAATTTTTGTAGTTATTTAGTCAACTCAAGAGAAATGAACGAAAGAGAGAAGCAAAAATAGAGTCAGCTTGGCATGGAGGTTTCAAACGCCAAAATGCATCAAAGAAAAAAAAAAGATAATAGAATTCTACAATAAAAATAAATTGGGCGTATACAATTAGCGACAAGAAGCTGAGGGAGATAACAAAAACTGAAGAAGTGAAGAACTTTTGCACAATACAACACATAATATACTGCGCACGTAACTCGTCTAGGAAATGATTGTCTTGATAATCCTTGCTGTCATTGGAGAAAGTTATCATTAGCGATTAAGAAAGACGATGATGACTAAGAAAGAATTCAATCGACTAATTAATCATGTTTTCTAAACGTGTAAACATCACTGCAGAAGCGCCCCAAGAGGACTGAGTTCTCCATCGGAAATATGATGATGATGATCTGGCCATTGATGCGCTCGATACCATACCTATTTTTAGTGCACAGTGATAACCAATGTATGCAGTGGTAAAGTGAAACTGTGCAGTAGTAAACGGTAAAAGTGTGCAATGATAAAACAGTAATAATGTATAGTGATAAATTCTCTGTGGAAAAACTATATTTTTGTTGAAAAAATTCTTGTCATGGATTGTTCTTAGAAGTCGTGGTCGCAATTTAAGCCAATCTGAAGGTCGTGGCCGAAATAAAGCTTCTCCAGAGATTACCCCGGGACCCCTAACAACTTTCCTTTTCAATCAAAATGTGCAGTGATCAAATTTCTTAAAACTAGGTGTGCTCCATACGTTAATATAGTCTCAAATAATTTTACATTTGATTGCAAACTACAGCCTACCATTACTACCATAACCTACCACACGTCAAAATCTCATCTAAAATACGCTTTGTATAAAATGAATGTTCCAACCAATGTTGTTATTTGAAACCAACCAGAAAATTCACTTACCAGACATTCTAATGTTGAAACTGGTTTGTTTAAAGTTGATTGAGTTACCGCTTGGTTAATGTCCCAAACTTTTACGCATCCCTGATAAACAAAAGCATGATGTGAGTATAATTTACAATGAAAAAGGATTAATCAGAAGGTTTATACATAGGGACTGAGAAATTTAAGTTGTTATTCTTCTTAGTGTACACGTACAACTCAAGTTTCTTAATGCCCAAGGTTTATAACTTAACATGGTTTATAACCAAATTAAGCCACAATAAATATTGAAGGAATTGGTCAGCCAAAAACACTCTCTGTTCGAGCATAGATACAGTTAAAGATATTTGCAAATAACATATATTAGATTTTATTTTATTGGTAAACTATGTGTTCAATTGAAAAATGTTAATTGTGTGTATTTAAAATATGTTTCTTCATATTCTAATTTTTTTTTCTACAAGACTAGCATGAATTTAAGCTGAAAAACAATAAATATATTCTAAGTATTCACAAAATCGTAATTTGTAATCTCATGTGTTCAACAAAAGTTAAAACAATGCCGTCACATTTCACTTTAATTTTATACTATTAAAACACATCAAGCACTCAAGCAAAAATCTAAACATTTTTATCACCCTCCAGCTGAATTCTCATTTACTTTTATAAAATGTATGAAATGCTTTAAAATGATGACTAATGATGACTAGTTATTTTCAAATAAGTTTGATTTAAATTTTTCCTATTGCCCTTTATTTTCCTTTATTTATATTGACACATCATGTGGAAACGGAAGTCATTCAGAAACACATAATCAAGATAAAGACGTCAAACATTACTTCAAATAAGATCAGTTATTCTTCGGCATGATCAATGGTAAAAACAGCAAAATCGAAGCATTTAAAAAAATCGCATTTCAGACTTTGAGGTCATATTTAATAAATTGCAAATAAGATTGTCTTACTATTTAAACTGTACGCAAGCCAATATTTGATTAATTCAGCTGTGACAACAATGAAACGCACAAAAACCTTTAATGCCCGTGGTTTTACATTCAGTGTTTGATCAAATAGGTTTTACGCTCATTTTTAGAGAAACACAAAGGAAGGGGTGCCCAAGTACATCAGCTGAGCCTTCATCATTGAGGTTGCTAATTATGCACGCATATATTATCTTACATACGGTGGGGTCCATCCGATAGTTTAAAACAGCTTTCATTGCGGGGGAAGGACCATATACAGTACCCCATTGCTAAACAATTTAAGATGTCATATTTTTACGAGGTATATATGTGGAAATAACTCTATAAATAACATATTAATAATTCAAGATACCTGAACGCAAATTTACTTTTTACGTTAGGTTGGCTCGTATGTGGTATTCTCCGTAAAGTGACAGTTAAATGGGATTTGTCTGTTAATCGTGAATAAATCTGGTCATAAAAAGGCTAAGCTAAATGTTTGAAAAGCTGATAGTTTTGGATAAATTTTTGTTAATCACATACTTTTGGGTGAAAAATCGTAATTAAAAATAAGTTAAAAATTGGGTACAGCTTTTAAACATCACAAGACAGTTTTTCATTTAAAATTTAACTTTTGCATTCAGATAATACATAAAAACATTGACATAAACAATTTTCATCAGGCCATTCATCTGAAATATATTTTAGAGATGCATTTGAAAAACACGTGTGACAGTTCTAGGTAAATAAAGTTTGAGTCACTGAAAGATGAAAAGTAGCCATACCTTTCCTCATGTATACACGTGTCTAGTTTGATAGTGTGACAGTTCTGGGTAAATATATTTTGAGACACTGAAAGATGAAAATTAGCCATATCTTTCCTCCTGTATACACGTGTCTAGTTTGACAGTGTGACAGTTCTGGGAAAATATATTTTGAGACACTGAAAGATGAAAAGTAGCCATACCTTTCCTCCTGTATACACGTGTCTAGTTGGATTGCTGACAGTGACTGCACACACGACTTCGCCGTGATTTAATGTACATAACTGCCTTGCATGTCGTGGTATGTTTGGACCAATTAAGGCATCCGGAGGAAAAGGAACCGGTTGCATCTGGCCCTCTCCTGATACATGGTATGAATATGCTGGTTTACCACTTGGCATTCCTAGTGACTGTAGCATACCCATTCTTGCTGGAGGGTGTGGATCGAAACTGCCAGGCTGCAAAATTAAAATATATATATTATTATGTTGCATATGGTACCAAAATTAATAAACATGATATTAAAATGCAATTCATTAGTATTCTATGGTATCGCTATTTAATTATATATTTAAATATTACTCGTACAAAATTAAAATGACACATGTTTGAAATGGCAAATAAAAAAATGTCAAACATGATGATATAAAAAGAAAATGTTTGTAAACAGATAATCCTTACTTATAATTTTGGTTTTAAAACTTATCCATTTTTGTCAAAATTATAGCAATAAAAAAATTTTAAGTTTGACCTTGACAGATTTCACCCCAAACGTTTTGACAGATTTCACCCAAAAGCTTTTTTTTGAAACAATTTTTTGTCCTAACATTTTCACGTTGAAAGTTTTGCTTTGACAGATTCAAAATCATTAAATAACTATAAGTTGACAATAATTTACGTAAATCTGTAGAAATTGGCTGTTAAACTTTAAACTTTATTTGCTTTTAAACTAGAATTCAATTCGAGAATAGAAAATCTGTAAAGTTTGATAAATTTGAAAGGACCAGATCAAGAACCTACGCAGACCTCTTGAGAGTGACAGATAAAATACGGGAAAGGAGGATAAAACTGGCCGGACATTCGTGTCAGGCATACAGAGCTAGAAGCAAGCCAACTCATTTTGTGGGAGGGCACCACGAGGTGGGGGAGAAAACGTGCAAACTTTGTGGACACGCTGCGATGTAACGCGGGAGCCAGCAGTACTACAGACCTGCGAGCCTCATGATGAAGAATTATAAACTAAATTCAATTTATTTGATTAAAAAAGCAAACAGGCACACATTAATTGGTTCAAAATAAACGTTCTCAGTTAAAAACAAATAACAACAAAAATTAAATTAAACATACAATTGGCGGTCTTCCATAAGGTATGCCTAAATGAAAATGGAAAAATATGTTACTACGTTACCATGTAGTTATTAAACGATTACGAGGTCAGGGCTGCAAAATATTTGGACCGTAGCTTACCAAATATTTTCCAGCATGGATCCAGTAATCATTTAATGAAGGATTTATGATATGGGATTCGAAAATAACATCCACATTTGCGGCCTAGGCCCAAAGAAAGAAGCCCTTCCCTCACCATTGGTATTTTCGAATGCCATATAATAAATTCCATTAAAAATCAATGATATTATAAGCCTTAAAATATTGTTGCTTCTGAAATAAATATATACATACATACATACATGCATACATTATTTAATTTGATTTCATTTAATAATAAATAGTAGTCCAATGACAAACATAAAGAAAGCGTTATATCTTCACGGGCAAAACCAAGCAGATTTTTTGTATTCAGTTCAAAGTTTAAATATTATCTCTAAAATATTTCTTGTGTTGAATTTGTCTCTTCAATTGTTTGTACTCCCCTGCTAACCATAATCTTAGTTTCAGATTTTAAAGTTAATTAAAACTAAATCACGTCTTAAACTTATCAATATTTAATGTTGAACTAACCTTGTGATATGCTGTTTGCCATACTCGTAGGAAACGCTACTGGACTGAGATCGCTAAAAAAGGAAACAAAAGCAAACTTCAGAAATAACATCGCCCAAACACACTTTGAAGAAATAAACAACACAAATGACACAAAGATGTTTCTTAGTTATACAGATGAACCTCTCTAAATTGCTTAACTCTAACTTTTGGCTAATTCGAAATATTTTGAAATATTTTTCTTCTTATATTATCAGAGCGAAAGTCGAACATGTGAAAAGTCAAGTCAAACAGATGGAAAGGGCACTGAAAATGACTCATGTTCATATTTGACGCTATTAAATGACGTTGCCAACCTTATGAAAAAAAACCTGAATTTTCAATCAAAATAGTAATGCTTGAGGATTACTCTCTTAAGAAGAATAATTAAAAACAGAGTTTATTTAAACTGCTGCTCAAACATTATTTGAAAAGCAAAAGTTTAGTTTGTTTAACTCTAAGTAGAACACGTAACAAGACTTAAAACATATTATATAATGAAATGTTCTTTGCATACAAAACGTTATTTCGGAGATTAAAGAGTGTTTCGCATATCAACTATTGCATACGATTTGAATCAAATATTTTATAGATGACACACAAAGGCTCTGATTTTAACGAAACCTTGAAAGGCATCAGTGTGCTCAATAATTTCAAATGACCTTGAAAAGTTGCATCTGTTTCCTTTTTGTATCCACCTCTACTTTAGTATCTTTTTATAGTTACCGCAGTTATATACACTTATATTCTAAAGTATTGCATCACCTTGTCAGAAATGACGACTAAAAGTTTAACTTAGCCAAGTCAACAAGATTTAACAAAAGCATTATATACCAAGGGCTTCACCACCCATAGTATTAACTAAACTAAAACTAAAACGGTAAAATATTGGTGATTTTATTCCAGTTTCATGGAAATGAAAAATGAAATGTTAATTTAATCTCATCTTGGTAAATGATAAGCATTTTTAAAGAGAACAAACCTGCCGATGGTGTGTGAAGGTATGAATGGATAAGGACCATTGCCCATAGAACTTGGTGGTCGCAGTGAAGGTGCTGTAAAAAACATTGTATACAAAAGTGAATAAATTAGTTCCAATGAGTGATCTTGATTTTATAATTCTGCGAAAATGCTTCACGTCATTATTATAATTAATGTTAAATAATATTAACCCCTTTCATCCCGGAATAGGCCATATATGTGGGTCATTGTTAAGTTAGTTTGCTACCCTCCCCCCCTCCCCCCCTCCCCCCCCCCCCACAGAATTTACGGCGAGCGTGAAGAGAATCCAAGTCAACAAGATTTAACAAAGAATTAAATAAAACATAATTGAAACAAATGTACTTTTCATCAAAAGCAACAATCCTGACCAATACGAAATTAGAATAGTCATGAAAAACGCATCCTTCTTAGGAATGCTTAAAAATTCAACTAATAACGAACGTACCAAGTGAAGACATCTTAGACATTGGCGATGTTCGACCAGGGCTAGATGACAATGAAGGTAGTGTTGAATTGGATGACGTAGGAGGTCTGCTGTCCACAATCTGGAATAATAATAGTAGAAGTCAAATAAAACAATCAAAATATGGTTTCAAATATGGTTTCAAAACAAAAACCCTAACCGTTGTTATCCATTGACATCCCCAAACTGGTTATCTCATATTAATGTTATGTCCATGTTCGTTGTTTTGTCAAAAGAGCCTAATTGCTAAAAATGATCAATATTCTGCTGCGTTAAATTTAAACTTTAAATTTTCTCAAAAGCTACTGAAAAGCAAGATTAAAATCAAAATATTGAAATAAGAAAACATGAACGCAGAAGCTATTTAGATATTATATATATAAAATAAATCCCACCTTCCCATGTTTAATAGATGGAACAGAAGGCGATGATGCAGCTGTCACTTGCTCTCTATTGCTTTCTTTCTTTGATTTTTTATCAATGACATCGCTTTGGAGAGGACTTGAGTCTCCATTTTCAAGCCTTTTCGATGTCGCAGGTGAGTGAGAGTCCTAAAATTCCAATTTAAGATGATTATTTTCTATCAAATCTTTATCTAAATGCAAAAATCAATGTTAGCAGGAACCATATTTAAGGGTAAAATGGTCAGGTGGTTAAAGTGTGTGTTTTGAAGCCAAACTTTCTGTAAAGCACAGGTTCGGGACCAGTTGCCAGAACTTGTAACTATAAAACCCCCAGCCAACTCAGCTGCCCATCCTCTCGAGGTCGGTAAATGAGTACTGGGTAAGTGGTCAAAACTGACCAGGGAACGGAGTGGTGCTCATCCCTATCTGAAAATATAGTAGTGGTATCGAAAGAGAGGCCTTCGGGTTGCCTCTATCTGCAGAATGCTGACTTATGTATTTACTTATATTTACAAATTCATAAACTTTGGCATATTACATCATCAAACAATTATAAACTTACATCATTTGTGTCATCGACAACAAGTTCCCCATCACTCTTCTCGGTGTCACTGTCCTACAAAAAAGTATTGGAAATTGTTAATTAATATATATAGTTAAACAACAAAATGCTTTATTCTTTGTTATGAAGGCGGAAAAACAACCTTTAAAAGCACACTGAGGAAATTTTAAACGCACACTGAGACCTTTGTAGATGACCAAACATAGTTATTAAATATATATTAGTATACTTGCCTCTGCTAATCGCCAAACACTAGGCTCTTTTTCTTCTCTCCTTCTTTTTGGGTGTTTCATATTTGAAGATCCTAGAAAGAAATCGAAAAAGGTTGTTGTTAACTTGAAACCTATAAGTTACCCAATTCTTGACTGTTCACACAATACTTCATAATATTGTTTTAAATTCACTGAAGTGCAATTCTTTACCAATCATACTAAAAGACAATTGATGAAAACAAATTACCCCTTCCATCGTCACTTCCGTGAGATGAATGACTGTCAGCAGTGTTTCTGTATTTTGTACCAATTGGAGATATCGAATTCTACAAAATAAAAATATAGAAATTCGTAAAGAATTGGAGGTAAAAAAAAATATGCTTTAATAGTCTCAGCATTTTCAAACACTTGATCTTGTTTAACAAATGTTTTCTGTAAATTATCTTTTGAAAATAAATGTTAAAACATGAATTAACTCCTATTTTCAGTGAAATAGAAAATTCTAAAGCATCAAAACAATTATATTTTATACTATGACAGCCTCTTCATTCTACCATTGGTCTTATTGCTTGACCCTACAACATATTGATGTTATGATAAATACTATGGATGGCATTCAACTGGAAAGAGCATGACTGATAGCGGGGATTAGGATTTTAAATATCTCGGAAGTTGGGTCAATAAATAAAAGGATTGAAGTGCGTAGAGAGCAATGCACAAATTAAAGCATATCTGGACAAGAAGTATGTAGAGACACACAAATGCGACTGTTTATGATATAGAAGACTTAGTCAGTTTTACTGTATGATACCTCAATATGGTCACTAACAAAAAGAAAGACCAAATCCTTGGATGAAACGTACAATGGGAATATTACTGCACATGATCCAAAATGTTACTTTGAGAGATCATGTTGCATACGTAAAGTTGTATGGTAAGTTGAGGAAAGTAAGCACCACCATACTGGAACGAAGACTCAGACTGGCAGGGCATTGGTTTCGACACAAATCATCATCAGTGTCACTGTCGAGCCTCATTGCTACTAAATGAAAAAACCGTACAGGGGAGAGGAGCAATAGAAAGTATGTCAGTTTGATGTTGGAAGATACGAGAGTTGACAACAGGGTATAGCTGCAACATTGTAAGCGGGACAGAGAGCTCTGGAAAATTTTGCCGTAGTTGTAGCTCAAAACGATGACGATGATTAGATTCATTTGGAATCTTTTAACAATTCACAGCATTATACAAAATTTCATAAAATTTCTAGCCCATAAGAAGAATTTACATTCCAAATAAAGTAAATCAAAGAGATTGGAGATTGAAATATTATTTCCTTCACAAATACTAAATCGTTCAATTTCACTAAATATTACTTTTACAGATAAACTAATTTATTTCACATTTAAGTTTCAATTAAAAAGTCAAATTATAAAATTATCACCGCATGGGCTAAAATTTCGTTTATGTAATGAGTTTGTTGTGAATATATTTTTAAAGCACAAGGCTTAACTAACAGTCCTAACATTTCAAAATTCCGTTTGAAGCTATTTTCAATTTGGAAGTTCAACAATGCTCATTTTCATTGAAATTATAAATATAAATGTTTAATTCAATCCATTACATCTAAAAAGTGCGTAAAATTACTTGCAGAACCTCCTATTTTTAAATAATGCATCCATCGTATGTAATATAAAAATTTTAACAAATACTTACTACACCTTCTGATCCACGATGAATCAAAGCAAAAAAAGAAAAGAAAAGAATATGTAAGAATTAACAATAAATGAAAACATACATTAATCATTAATGCGATTGTTTGTTGAAGTAAATTAAAGATTTGGAAAAGCTCTTAAAATTTCTCAATAAATGGAGCAATTTCAACAGTTTCTAAATTAACGGTTTCTATTGAGATTAACTCACAAGAGGATAATGTATGCTTATCATATTCGTTGCTTAATCAATTAAACACATTTATGTTATTTTGCTGCCGTACCCAACTATTGGGTAGTGCAATAAAGCAGTTTATTGTTATTATTATTATTATTATAAATATCTCAAAACTAACAACATATAGCCAGTGACGCTGTAATCCGTCATACTATTACTTGGAATAAAGTGAGGAAGACAATGGTGTCATGTGATACTGTGGCATATCTGTGACCTGTGACACTGTAACCCTAAACACTATAGCCTGTGATACATCGGCCCTAACATGATATATCTTGCAATGACTTTTAACACCATACACCCATCATGTGCTTTAAAAACCAAAAAGAAAATCAAAATAAACAATTACAGCCTGTTTTGACAGCTCGGTTTTCATAATTTCTCCTAAGTCAAGATATCAAAACATAATAAGTCAAAAAGAATAGTTAATTGCAGTTATATATTCACAAAGAAATAATTGAGACAAAGAAAATAAACAGCATTTACTCACCTTTTTCTTCCTTTACAGGAAGATGCGAGGCAGATGATAACACGTTCGACAATGCCAACAGGCCACTACCTGAACCGGGAGGTAAATGTGGAGGAGGCAGTGATCCTGGATGTGGTAAGCCTGGTGGATGTGCATGTGGAAGTCCCTGTTGATGAAGCTGTTGCTAAAAAATTAAATAACAATTTCATTAACATCGAAAACATTTTAAAAAACATCAGGACATATTTTAGAAGCAAATAAAGGAGAAATAAACTATGAATTCAATGCTGGGAAAAATCGAAGAAACCTCGCCAAAACGCAGACTTGAAAGGAGCGCATTTTGCATTGCAAAACAAAAATGTCAAAATCAGAAAACTAATTCCGCTGACTTGAAACTTAATAAACCTAAATACAATCAACAAAACATAGACACATACCCCAATGATGGCATTAAGTTCATTCATAGTAACTTGTTTGGCACGATCTATTGCTTGCAAAACTTGCTGCTGATGCTGTAGAATAAACATAAAATAAATAAGTTATTTTTTAGTTAGTTAAATAGATTAAGTGTCAAATAATCAAACAAACGCAAATAATTAAGAATAAAACATAAACTCTTGCTAAAGCGTTGGCACTTTCGATGTTTTAACTAGAAAGTCTAACATAAAAAAAATCATCAAAAATGTTAACAACAAATATTAACAACCTAAAAACTTAAAAAAAAAAAAAAATTTGTGGGATAGTAGCATTGAACGTAAGTTTAATTTAAAGTCGCAATTTCTATCGCGCTATTTTATCTGACATCGCATTATGCTAAAATTTAAAATCCCAATTCATTGGTTTTTAAGCTTTTTAATGCTTAATTTTTTGAAAGTGGCGCCAAATAATTTTGAACTGATTAAAAATTCAGAAAGTGCAGTCGCCTGCAATGTGATTATAAGCTCTCCAGCAAATGAAAACATGGATATCAGCTTTTCCAGAACACGTCTGTTTCATTACAACAGTTCTTCCTGCCCCGACAATCATTATCAATTTCTAAACATTTCCAAAGTTGTTATTTTATTTCTTATAGCTACAAATTAGATCCATTCTCGTTGTACTTAGCAACGCTAGTGACATCAACAACTAAATTTATTAGGAAAGAGCCATTAACAAACGAGTTGAAAGAGAAACGACTCAATAACACACATTAATAATAGTTACTTTCAGACTTGAAGCATAAAACTTTTGTGAACTGACAAACAATATGAACAATTGAATAAATTGCAAAAATATTAACTGTGAACTAAGTAACTTTAGCACAGTAACTTTATTTAGGCTTACTTCAACCTCGCACAAGTGTTGAATCAAATTCAATTGATATCAATTAAATCCACGAAAAATCTATGCTAAATCTATGTTAGGCCACCACGAGTGAAGTTTGAGTCAAACTTGATTAAAATTTAAGATGCTCTGTAGAAGATTTCTTAATTTAAAAGGCAATCAAACCAAATCAATTAAAACCAAGTTAAAAGTGCGACATTCGAAGTCAGCCTTAAACTCATTTAGTCCAGGAAGAGTTGACTGGATACAAATCTTAATTATATTTATCAAAAGTAATAAAAAAAACAAATGTAGCGCAGCGTGGTGTATTCATTTCTTTAGATTTTGTTACTAGCTGTTAAATGAAGCCTTGTAGAAGATAGGTTTGTTTATAACCTGAGATGAATGGTCTCTATCGTGGGCAGCTCCGAAGAATCCTGGGCGTCGGATATCATCCCACCTGTGTCAGTAACGATACCATTTACAAGAGAACAGGAAAACGCCCCATATCAGAGACTATGAAAAACCCCCTGATACGCTGGGAAAGATCGCGGGGAATCGACAAGGATGGAAAAGATTAGCCAATGAAATCTAGAGAGCCGGCGAGGCGGAGTCATCGAATGAGGAAGCTGCGACACATCAATATGTTCAATCATGGTTCAGTGAACTAAAGCATGATCTCAC
This sequence comes from Phacellophora camtschatica, assembly GCA_036873815.1. Lineage (NCBI taxonomy): Eukaryota > Metazoa > Cnidaria > Scyphozoa > Semaeostomeae > Ulmaridae > Phacellophora > Phacellophora camtschatica. Next base: position 20,491 of record JAYJMH010071978.1, on the reverse strand, counting down.
AAAGTAAAGAAATAAGAAATCCTCGAATGACTAAAGACCAACACTATTTGACTGGAATATATTTTGAAGTGACAATATTTGTCGCACTACATGAGATAACATGAGATCAGAAAAGAAGTTTACCATATCCTTTTGAATCAATTTTCAAACATTTTTAAGACATGGGTTTAAGAATTGTTTCCTCAGATGATATTAACCTTTACCTTCGAGAAGAAAACGGAGCCATCTTCAATAAAGCCCTTTCTTCAAACGTACGCCCTCGTGGCGCCCTGTCTAAATTGCCAAATCATGATGGCACTGCATGTGATAGAGTTAATATTACGTCATAAAAAATTGCTGAATTCAAACAAAACATACATAATAAACATACAAAACAATGCTTCAATGTTAGTTGCGTGCCTTTAGGCCTCAAATAACTCGCTGTAAAATCTAACTAGACCGTCTTATCCACATAAATTATGTTTTCTGCGAAGTAGTCTCGAAATCATGTTAGTCTGTCCAGCAAAAACAAAGACAATCATAATACAATTATGAGATCTTAATAAGGGCACAAAAGCCGTCACATGATTTTAGATTATACCTCATCAGCCAGTCAGATTTGAAAAACTTATAAGCTCTTCAATAAGTTTAACTGCAGACTAAATCTTCCAAAAGAACAAAAAATAGTGAATTGAACTTGTAACATTGCACGTCAAAGAAAAGATGTAATGTCCGTATGTCCGTCTAAGGTCCAACCATAGTCAGACGCTGATCAGATTGCATAGTTTCATGGGTAACAGGAAACGGTTGGCTTTCATTCACAAGATCATGTGGTTTAAAAAGCAAAAGGAAACACTTGGTTTTAAGCACAAAGACCTCATTGTAATTCTCAGCCAATATCACTGAAAGATTAAATCGAGTTGTTTTGAGGGTGGCAATGGTCAGACAAAGTCCTGATTACCACTGTCGTTAAGAAACAAGATTGATATATACTTCCCCTAATTATTTCTTCAGCGATTTGTTCTAAAAATAAATTTCACTGCCGCCAGAGGAAATAAAGTACAAATGTGCAATCATTTTATAATACAAATTACAAAGTGTATCGTAACTCTTATTGCTAAAATAGGGTTGTCAAAAACCCAAAATATCTTGCCAATCAGTTCATCTTTTTATCGTTATGAAACGTTTGATTGATTGTTTATCTTCCTCTTATTGCTCTTGGTGTATCAAATTTGATTTGATAATTCAGACACCAAAAATAGCCTAAAAACCCTTTCCTGTCGAGATCTGAAAAAGATTATACGCCAGTCATTCCCTGCAAACATCCAACATTCATCAATATACACACATAAACGAGTCTCACAATGAAACACATCAGATATCTGCGCGGGCAAATCTCTGCACAGCAACAACATCCTGAACGAAACAATCTGAAGACAAAGCTTTTCAGAAATAATGAATACGAATTTCCAGAATTGAGCACTGCAAAAAACTAACATTTGTAACAACACTAACTTACTTCTGCAATTGATTTGTTCATGGCGTAGGTGTTTGTTTAAATTTAGTAGCCCGCCCCCCCCCCCCCATTTAATTTCAAGAGAAATGGTTATCTAAAACAATTTATTAATAAACCTTTCTAGAACAGCTTTCGACGGCACTGTAATGAAGTACAAAGTTTAAGGGTGGGGCTTTGAGGTACACGAAATAGCATGGATGGGAGAGGCAGGATTAGGGTTAAAGCAGGATACTCCCCAAGAAAATTCCCCCTTTATCATTGAATTTTTCAAATGACGATTCAACCACTCGCCATAACGCATCTTAATTCGCTGAGATTAAAACAACCATCTAAATAGCATTGCTTTCAAGAGTGATAACCCGTCACAACCACAACCACTCAAACATTTATCAAAGCATGTTGGTCAGGAATAGATCACATACGCATAATGAAAGCCAAAATGAAAGCCAATACCTCATATTAATTGTGTTAAGTTTGTCTTTATCCCTGAGTCTGGACCGCAGAGTTCTCGTGGGTCTTCGCAGTTTTAACAAGATAAAAATAGAAGCCTTCGCCCAAGTATTTAAGATAAAGTTTCGCATATTTTTGCACCCACAGAGTTGGAATGGAGCAAATAATAATTCAAAAATATATTATTGAATGCCAGATAGCCTGAATAACCCCAAATGAAGAGCTGCAAATGATTTACAAATCCAAAGGTTACCTCAACAAGGAATGTGGTAAATCCAAGAAGATATTTAAGACCAAAAACGTGAAACAAACTTATAGACAAAACAAAAATTGATCATAATTTTTAAAATGTCAGTTCGCTCGTAAAGATATGGTTTTTTAACAGATGGAGCATCTCTATGCGTTCTGTGTCAGTCATCCGCAGTTCTTGTGCAGCTAAGAATCTTCAAAGTTAGTTTTAATTATATTTTAGCAACTATAAATAATGAGAATGTGGCTGAGAATGAACAAATGTTTGTTAGAAAGACAACTGGAACAACAGCTGTATTATTCATTATGCGTTAGATAAATTGTGTTGACACTCTTGTATATCGATCAACTGAAACGAGGGCTCGTCACCGGAAAGAGGTTTATAAAAACAATGACACCTGATAACAAAGCTGCAGTTCTATTTGAGCTTATTTGTAAGAGATTCTGCACAGTTTACAAAATTCGCAAAAACTCATGGAAATGATAAGGAAGTTTCAGCCTAAATTTGAAGCCAAGGATCCTTATAAAAATATGTAAGTTGATTATCATGATATCGGGGAACGATTGTGCTGAGTATGACCTTGTTGGATAAGATATTTTCTCAGGTGAAAAATTCAGATATGACCAAAAAAGTAATGGATGTATTGTTTGTAATGCTTTTAGTTCACTATCAAAGACTTTACAAATGCGTTAATATATATCTTGAAATGTGGATGTTCTCCGTATTTTCTCAGAAAATGTAAATGGCACCAAGCAAATGTCACAATATTCCAATATAGATACCAATCATATCAAATATTTGCTCAAATTACACCCCACGCCCATGACATCAATATCGGTGTTTTTGAAGACAGTCACCAAAATTTTACTCCACACTGATTTGTAAAGTGTAGCAAATAGTCATCACGATGAATAAAGTAAAAGAACGCCATCCTTGCCGCAAATGACCCTGTGGCATCTACTTTCATTCACGAACATTCTTAAGCTCTTTCCTTTCAGACTTTCCCAGCTTCTCGTCTGTATGTAAAACCATTTGTTAAAGAAAAAGCCAAAGCCTTTGTTGGCAAGTAAAACTGAATTAAACATTTAAATTAGTTTATACTGGAACAAGCAAATCAAATTCCAATTAAAAATGTCTGATCTCATTCGCATATTTCCAAGGCGCTTTGGTAAAACACTGCACAACCACAGTTCACAATACAATCGACAGTTTTAACTTTCAACCAATTTATCGCTGCTAAAATGTTATTAAACTTGAAAACAATCATTCAGATATTTCGTTTCTAGAATCTACTCGTGTCTCGGTACAAATTTCGTGATGAACAAATAAGAATTTTCCATTATGCTTCTTCTTTTAGCAGAATCTGCCAAAGTTTTAATTTGATCTCGAGTCTTGTAACCTAAACTATGATTTGTTGCTGATGAGGCCTCAGAATTGACTCGAAAGCTTCAACCATACAATAAAGTGTAAATGTGCGAGTGTTTCAAAATAAATGGCTAACAGACTTAAGAAATTATATTAAAAGGATTTTCCACTTCGCAGAAATGGAATCGCAATGCCAGACAAGCTTTTCCTCTAAAGGTAAAATAAAGGGTTTCCTGGTTTCTTGATTTTAAATGAAAACAAGTTGAAAATTTAAATGACTGTGGTTTGGGAAGCACAAATCTTATGTTTACTTTTACTTTTACTTCCTATTTTTTAACCAAAGCTTGTAAAAGCAGGCGGTGGAGATTTGGAATTAAAAAAAGTTTCATTTTAGAGTCTTTGAAGAAAATTGAAGACTCATAAACCAAATGCAAAACCTTGATAGAAGTTCCTTGGGGGTGTCTCGTCGCAATCTTGAGCGTTATCGTCTAGGGTATACATGGGTAAAATGGGTAGGCTTGGGGCATTATTATCATTATCAATTTATTTACACTTGGCAACAAAAAATAGACATAACTAAAAAACAATTACAGTAAAATGGTAAAATAGGCATTTGCCACCAAAAGCCCGTTTTATGAATGTTCTAGAGCTACAACAATTAGAACTACCCACTTCAATATTGTGGATGTTGATTTGAGACTTGCCCCAAATCTATTTCTTTTTAACCTGAGAAAGGGAACTGACAACTGAGGAAGAGAACCGAAGGAAGCTGAGAAGGCCCACTCTCTTTTCTCCTTCTCATTTTCTTTCCTTCGTTCGTTTTATTCTCAGTTTCAGTTCTCCTTTTCTACATCTCTCGGATTAAAAAAGAAGTAGACTTGGAAAAAGTCTAGCCAGTCCACAACATGCTATTTTCAATCCATTTGCAAAACTCGTTTTACCCTCGGCCGACCGATTCAACTCTGTAGACCCTATTCAAATCTTTAAAAAAAGGTTTCAATAAAAACAATACGTTGGCCTAAGTAAGGCACCAAAGCGAAGAAAGGAAGGTTGCATGCAGTCACGCAAGTTTGATTTAATTGCAGACAAAATGTCATTGCCGACACAAGTTTGTCGATGGAAAGAAACTATAATAGCTAACAGAAGTTGTAGCAGCAACTTAACAAGTAGCTATGACATATGGTAAATTTGTTTGTAGAGAATTCAAAGAATGAAACTGAACTGAAGTTCATCTCAAAGTTAAAACTATGAATGTTTGCGAATGACGTTTGCATTGTTTCGCGCGCAAACGATTTTTACTCGGCCGCAAAGGATCAATGTTATCAATGGGCCTTTTTAAGAAACAGCCAAAAACTCCAACCAATTCAATACCACTCTATTTCTTATTCAATCGATCTTGCTTCAAATCAAGATCGGACATTGTTAGCAACCTTAAAGAGCCAGCATGACCCACCTACGAGATTTGTTGTCCCAAGAAGTTGCTGTGATCAGAAAAAGCGAGTGGTTATAAGTTCCTTTGACAATAATCTTCCATACAAGCCCAAATCCGATGTTATCAGTTTGGGATTTCTCGTTGTGACCGTTGTTAACTGTCTTAGTGGCAAATGAAAGCAACAACATCACTCAAATCCACCACACCAACGCCACAAGAACCAAAGCATTGTATGATAACATTCTCATATGGAATTAGTCTTCGTGTTTTGCATGTCTAAGATAATTTGTCTGTTTTTGATCAGATTTTCAACGACACAATTTACTTCGAGCTTTCAATGGCTTTTTGTTCTTTTATAAAAACAAGGCTGTACTTACCTCTTGGGAAAGAAAAGGCACCAATTGTGTACAAATTGCGTTGAGTCTCTTGGCAATCTCCGTCTGTGGGAAAACGCAAAATTAATTAAGATATCAGATACTTCACTTAAACATGCAATAACTAATGTGGCGTTTAATATTTCACAGCTGATAAGACATCATTATCAATTATTAAATTTATCCATTTTTTAAATGTAAAGAAGTAAAGGACTCAACATCTATCCCAGGCATGAAGCTAAAACACGCTCTTTTTAAAGTCGATAAAATGTCATCAATTAAATCAATACCTAACTATCTTATTATTCATTTAAATTAAAACAGAAGTGCATTTGTGTACATGTGGCCTCATCAGGTCCGTAGGAAGTAGGGAGGAGGCTTGTGCCGCCAAATAATTTTGGAAACAATGGTGCTACGTCGCTAGCATAAATTAGACCCATTGTTCTTTTTTGTTTTGGGAACGAAAGCTTCCCCCCCAATCACCAGCTGCTTCCCATGGCCCTGTCAAGAATCATTTTACATAGAAAAAACCCAGAATAGAAAGCAATTAATCTATAATGAAAAGCAACTAAAGATTGGCTGAAGATTCCAATCAAAAAGCACACCTCACTGTGACAATAAATCGTGAGCGTTTTTAATGATCTGGCAGCCATTTCCTTGCTCATTTAATTGATGTCAAGGTCTCGGTCGTCAACCAACACCACAAACAAAAACTCAAATTACATAAAGTACATTGGGTCGACACACTGAGGCCCCGTCCACACGTGTACATTTATGTTTGTAAACGTATACTTTTTTATACGTTTCCGCCTTTTGTCCACACATAAAAGGGCGTTTTAGGTCATCATAAACGCATACTTTTGAAAACGCTCTTCAAAGTGGATACTTTTGAAAACGCTGTTTATGCGTTTTCGAATGGGCGGTGGTAAACGCATATTTTCATAAACGGTGACATCATTTTGTATGACTCTGCAAACGATTAAGCTGATCAGTTGGACGGAAAATATTCTATGCGCTTACAAACATAAACGTATACGTGTGGACAAGGCCTAAGGAGCCAAAGGTTTCCAAACAATTAACTGTTTATCATACCTAGGGACCAATTTATAGAATCAGCTATCTTTTCATATCTTAAATCCGCAAACAATATAAATGCGTTTTAAACATAAAATCAAAATTTACCAGTAACATCTGTTTGCAAGCAATGTTTAGTTACAATTACAGATGGACATAGATTTTTCGATAAATGTTTTATTTTTCCTTTCGTCCATATAGCATATCAAAAATATTTAGGCACGATGTCCTATCATCAAAACTACAGAATATTACAAAAAAGAAAAACTAATTAAACAGATAAAAGTTAGTTGCTCTACTCTTTCCTTTGTTGGAAGCCAGTTAATTGTTTGAAAACCTTTGGCTCCTTAGGCCCCGTCCACACGTATACGTTTGTTTTCCGTCCACACTGATCCGCTTAATTGTTTACAACTGCTATTTGTCAAGTATCTATAGATGTACTGAAAATCTAATCTCGTACTGTTATGTTGATTATTGATTATTGCAGTGTCCTTGAAGTAAATAAAATCGTGCATCTTTGATAATATTATTTTTCTTGATTTTCAAATCTGAGCCTGAGATGTTGCTTGTGTGTTTCTTATTTATTTGGTAACTCTCAGCCTGGCGTGTCTTATGAAGGTTGTTCTTCCAACAACAACAAAAATGTTTAAAACATTTATTTTGAGAAAATATTGCTCCCACAAATGTTTACAGATATTCTATCCAATTTAACTTGTCCAGAGAATAAAGACGAAGTTTCCAAAAATGAATGAACCAAATTTGTATTTAAAGTTTTCGAAATATCCTTCGAACATATTGCTTCAAGAATTAGATAATAGACATTCGAGTAATGCATCATTATCAATATTTACCCAGTATTAAACGAACGCTGTCGTCTTCGTAAAACTAATGACAAGATAGGTCTACTAAAATTTTCGACTCAAATATCAATAATTCTGCAGAAGATCCTGATATCGCTGTGTTTTTATTTTTGACCAAAAAACGGTTAGTGGCACACGTGATTTGGTGAAAACCCCTTCCCATACGGCATCTTGCCTTCTTTCTGTTTATAAATTAATCTTTTCCTTCGCAAGATGAGCTACCAGATAACTGTACGATTAGATTAGCATAAGCCGCTTCTTCTGCAAGTTTACTCTAGCTCCTGACTTAATTCTCTATATTCAAGTCTTGTGTGCCCTGGGGGATTTTAAATCATTCATCTTGTGCCCATTACGGGGTTTACGGCAGCAGCGCCCATCCCGCCGCACATGATAAATGCAAGTGAAGAACAGTATGTGCCCACCCCGCACACGAGAGAAACCCACATGCATGTGAATCCCATGGATACCAATCCAGAGGGTCGACACTAGATAGACGCACGCGGGCTATAACCGATGTACGACAAATAATAATTGTAAATTTCGTTCTTAAAAATTTTAAGAGCGAATAATATTTGCTATAAATCTGGGGTTAAAACTCCGTGATCTACTATCGTCCTATCCTGAGCTTCAACGTGTGGCCAACGAAAGAAAAACTCAAGAGCTGGTCTTTGGTAATCCCATGAGAATATTTTTTCTATTGCCCAATCACTTTAATGTAATATTTTCTTGCAGATCGCGGTCATTATTAACATACCGCATTAGATGGTCGATGTACAAAGCCCTGAAAGCTTTGCGGTTTCTTTTATCGGTTAACTGTGGCCAAACTTTGCGAACATGAAGGAGTTCACAAGCTGCCGCTGAAAGCACCAATTGAAATGTTTCAGTTCCGTATTGCTATTTCAAGCCGACTATCTCAGTCACGATTATCTTTACCTCGCTTTCATTATACCTACGCATGCACAATGACACAAATATGTCTTTTCCATCCACAAAATACACTTATTGGTTGTTTGTTAAGTGAATTATACCCAACAGGTATGACTTTTTTCAGGTGTCAATTTCAAAGATCAAAACATCATGAATGTCTGCAATATTCCAATTTTCAATTCTATGTTAAGTTTTGTGTTGACAAGGCTATTTCTTTTCGTTTTCCTGTTCTTTCCTTTATACTTTCAATTTTCATTCATGAAAATTGACGAAAATTGAAACCTAATTCCAGCTGCGAAATTAAAACAGGGTTTCATGCAAAAGTTTCAAGTGGCAAGAATTTCTTCTTCCACCTCGCCCCTAGTTTATGTCAATGAATCCTCATTTCAATATCCAATTTTAGCTGCATTTATAACAAATCTCTGGATGGACACTTTCCGTTAAAGATGGCGGAAGGGGTACTATGACCAAGATGCAATGCGTTCTATTATCGAAACAGCAGTTAGTTGTATTGCTATTCAACAATTGACAGCATTGCATTTGGTCATAACACCTCTTCCGCCATCTATATTTAGCGGAAGTGTCTGTCATAATACTGTAAAAATGATATAAAAAAGAGTTCTTTTACAGAGATTCTTCATGTTCAATTCACATATTCTTTATTCTTGGCAATAATCAAAAACAGGTTCTATTGCATTTTGAGAAAAAAGTTCCTACAAGTAATCAGCTTAATTGTCTTTGATGCAAAATATGCAGACTTAAGACAAATTAGCCAGTTAAAGCTATATTTGTTGCTTAACATTAAATAAAAGAATGAAAAAAACTAACTCAAAACTGCTAAACTCAAACTCCAAGCACAAAGTTGAACATCCCTTAGGAAAAAATTAATTAATTTTTAATATCTGGCTAAAAACAAGAATCTTTGATCCTTGAAGTCTACCTAACAAAGACTAATTGTCTGGCAAACTATTCTCAGCTGGAAGCAATTCAACAAAATGGTACCAACCTGTTTGTGCATCTCTACATTTAATCCATATGACATTTCATAATACTAAAAGATAATAAGGCAATAAATTAAACTAAAGTGCAATATAAATTAGTTAATACCTGGTGTCCAAAAAAAGCAGGCCACTTTTGCAGTGTTACTAGGGGGAGCAATGCAACTTAAAGTTTTGAAATTTCGATTTTCATAATCACCTGCTCAAAAACCTAATGTATGATGGTAGCGTGAATACGTCTTGCCATAGAACAAATTTAGCAGCTTAGTCTTTGAATTTTATTATAAACTATTGTGAGAAATCAGTGAAAGATGTCTTCCCACCATTTTCAGTCTTTGATTACACAAATTTTCTCAAGGTTGCATTATTTGGTAGTATGTTCAATCCACTTCTCTTCCTTTCCATCTTTTGACTGTCACATCCCTTAACTGTCATAATCCCAACTATAAAAATGCCTAAACTAACAAAACAACAAAGAGTTTGGGTTTGTATCCAGATGGCCCACAATGATAATAATTACAATAATGAATAGAAAGCAGAGGACAACAGTGTTTTTCATTGTGATGATTCATGGCCATTGTATCTCTGCTTTCACTCTTTAGATATTTGTGAAAACCAAATATCAAATGTTAAGTTTTAAACTGCTGATTATATGAAAATTGAAGTTTAAAATTTTAAGTTGTATTGCTCCACCCACAGCATCACTCTAAAAGTGGCTCACCTTATTTCATACACATGGTATACAATAAACAAAGTGAACTTTCTAAAACATTAAACTTTAAAACACCAGTGCAAGCACAATGGTGATTTCAAACAATTTATCAATTAAACCTTTGTTCTCTGATGTTTTGAGAACAATAAGCTCCCCCAATCTAAAACAGCTTCTGATGACAGTGAAAATTACTTATCTAAACTAAACCAGCACATTCCAAAATAAATGTTGTTCTTATTTTTCAACAAATTTTAAAAACATTTAAAACATGTTTACTTGAGATATTTAATTAATATGCTAAAAAATTCCACCATTCAATGAATTGCAAAACATCATTGACTTTTAACAAGATGAATATTCTTTTGAGATTCTTAAGGGATTCTTAACAAAACAATATAACCACTCCAACATTTATCCCACACTGCATATGGTCCTATAACAAAAATGTCATGCTTGCAGACCCATCACCCAATAATACTATTATTTTAATCCGGAATTAAAGTCCACAAAGAACATTGAAATAGGCAAACAACTGTTTTCAACAATCAGACACAAGTAGAAACAAAATAGGAGGATTACCTACTAAAAATCATGGATTACAGACTATTGGAACCAGAACCCAAGGAGATGAAGATCTAATTTCCCAAAAAATTGTCTTCAACTTCACAAACAAGAAAATAACAGCAAGCAATTAAGATATTGCAATAAGTAGAAAATGGTTACCTACTGATCAAAAACCTTCAAACTGGTGATTTCAAAAATTGTCTTGACAAACAATTGTGTAAGGTTATAATAATGCTTCTTCTGTGACAAGTGCTCTATTTAGCAATGTCAAAATAAATTGTCACAGGAAAACAAGGGTTATACACATAATGACTGTCCACTTGTTGTTTGAACTTGTACAGCAGGTATCAACCAGTTTCTTTTCACCAAGTGATTCATAAATCTCCAGGGATGTTTTTGTTTTTAACTAAATTTCATCATCCAAACTGAAAACGTACCAGCAAAACATGTGTACTTTTATGACAAAATTTATCACCTTGCATTTTACCTCCATACCCCCCCCCCCCAATATTTCTAAAGGGCATTTTTCACTGTGGCATTGTGCTTTTGGAGGACATAAATAAATGATAATGCTTGAATAGAATGTTTTATCATAACCTTTAAAATGTACTGTTTATGAAAACAATGGTTTCAATGTTTTAAATTTTCCAAAATAACTCATCTTTACAGAAAACCAGATCAACACGAGATGAGCATTCTCCTTCACACCATAAATAATTTTCCCATCATTTGAACAAAAGGTTACAAAATCAAATCATACCAATTTTAGTAAAAAACATTTGCTAGTATCAAATTGAATGTCCAAGTCATTCATTCAAGTATGTTTTGGTGTCCTGGGTTCTTCAGTCCTAGCAGTGCTTAGTTTGGATGAAGATCATCATGTATTACTTTGAATGCATCTCCAAAGATTAAATAATGAAATTAATTCATAAGGCACTTGTTCATAAGAAGATTGAATGAACTAAAATCAATTATTACCATGACGTAATGTCTCTGCATCTCTGTTTTCTCAGATGCCAACTTTTCACATTCCATTTTTAAGCTAAGATTGGATGGAAAGTAAATCAATTTATGCAAGCAAACAAATTCTGAATAGAGATCAAACAATGTGTTTGGTGTTTGAAAGAAAGGACAAAGGAAATATTGAGAATGTAGTCCAAAGAATTTGAATAAGTATCACACGTCTCCCGTATTGAATCATGAATTTCATTCACAATGGACTAAATCTTAGCAATCTTTGACAAAAATGAAAAGAGGGTCGTTTGAGGTCTTAGTAAATAATTTGCCTCGTTGCGTGCAACCAATATTTACTTTTGGTGTGGGTTTACTGTGATTTATGCACTAAGTTGTGCAACCAAAAAAGGGGATCGGACTTTCCACAAAATTTAAAGTATTCAAACTGTGGTGCCAGGCATTATTTTCAAGTACACGAATATTTTGAATCAGCCTTCAATTCTATAATTTCCAACTGGCTTCAGAAAACCTTGAAACAATGAATAATGGTCATCCTGACTGTGGGGTGTATTTTATTACTACCGACGTATAACGTCGACATTTCCGACTTGAAAAATAGCGTTGATCAACAAAAGGAAGGCTTCCCACAAAGTCTGACTGAAGACAGATTTAAAACTTTTCGCTTCCAGGGTTTCATTGTTTATAACTGTTGTGTTGTGCGAGATTTTTTCGATAAACAGTGTCAACGCAAAAACAAAACTGTTTTTACCTAATATGTCTCCCATTAGAAATAAGAAATACGGTTGACACAAAGGCTGATAAAATACTCATAAATACCTGTGATTTTGGGCCTGAAGGAAGTTGAATTCTTCTTTGATTCTATCGCATGCTTCAGCGACAGAAAATTTTGAAAACGGTTGACCAGATGGTTGATGCGGAGTCTGGAAAAAAGTTAAACTTGCTAAAACAAGAAGTAAATTTGACTCTTTAAATTTCATTTTAGCAAATAAATAGAAGGGTAAACTAAACAAACGAAGGAAGTCCAAATTTTAATGAAATGACAACTGTTTACAATTTTCAATTCACTGCAATTCATTGAAAAATAATGCGATTTTGCAACACGCGAAAAGCGCCAGTCAAGTTTTATAAAAAGTAACGAAGTACGACATAAAAGGCAAATTAAAACATTATTTTCATTTGTTGCCAAGTAAGTATAACAAATGAAGTCAAGAGATTTCCTACAATGAGATAAGAACAACCAATTACTAAAACTCAATCAATAGGCCCAAAACGACTGAAGCTAACTAACTGTTTATTCCACCTCGTTAACTTTAACATGCAACATGTTTAAAAACATAACTGAAGAACGAACCGTGTGTCGACCTTGATACATCTCGAGTTTAAACTGTGTGGCGTTGACGCCAATAAAATGCTGTCTTCTTCAATCAGCAGTCTTTTTGGCCAAAGTTCAAGCGCCTTGTTCTTTATTATCTTTCTCCAACATGAATTTGATGTTGATAATACTCAAGTAAACGATTCAAATGAAGTGAAGAGGCTTTACAACGTGGACAGATGAACACAACAATGTCGTAAACACGAGAAAGAAAAGTGCGACCTTTGCAGAAACGTTGATTGACTTGGGAAGCCTTCCGCCATAGGTATTTGCCACATTTCACGCAATCATTCTTTATAGACAAGGGAATAGATCTATCGTTACACAAGGGAATAGACACTGGGCACGCGGTTCTATTAGCAATTCGAACACCACAAGTAAGCACTCCTAATATGGCACCAATTCTAATTTGTTTTATTGCCTCTGAAAATAGCAGACCAATAAACACCTGGATACTACGATTCATGATTGTAAGTAAACCCACGTGGGACATTTCTCTCAATATCTACCAATTAAAAGAAGTAACATTTTCTGGCTGTTGACTGGTTGAAAATGTTCTGTCAATCAAAACCTCGTGGGTATTTGACCTGTTCCACACAACAAAGAAGTTATTGCCATGGCAGGTTTTCGTTTGGTTTTGATGTTGATCATGAGACGATTATTGTCCACTGTTCAATGTGCTTACTCTCAATTCGTAAACAAAACGATTGATCTGGTGTTTTTGAAGAACACAAACCTCCCAACGTGTTTTCGTTAACAGTGAAATTAAGGTTAAGACACACGCCATTTTTTCACTCGTAAATTTTATTTTTAAAACATGCTTGCATTTGCAGATAAATATTTTGCTTTTGATGCAAAGTTCCGTTGTCAGCAAAAAAAACCATGAGAAGTGAAGGGAGCAACAACAAACACAAGCTTTATTTAAATTATTAAATACAAATCAACGCCAATTAAGTGTGCAAATGTTTAGAATATGCCTCGAAAAATGTTAAGTGTTTTAGAAGTGTAAGGGGTACAAAATTCGCAAATATTTATGAAAAAGGCAATAGGGAACTTCCAGCGTTAATACTTAAAGTTAAGGTTCCTTAGAAAAACCCGTTATAAAATGACGTAGGGCATTATTGAATTAAAAAGTCTGTAGAGCCTCAGGGTTGCTGTTTATTCCTGTAGCTAGATATACACGTTTTTTTTATTAAGAGACCTGGCTAAGGATCCACAAGCGAAAGTTTCTTAATTTTGGACAAATTTTCACTTGAAAAGTTCCTTGAAAGTTACTTAAATTAATATAGAAAATTCCGTTTTTTCATTATGCATTATTTTTTTTAGCAAAAATATTACAAAAACTGGGTTTATATCGTACAGGATAAAAGTCTTCACTAAATCAATCATCTAACATCATGTCCACTCCATTAAATCATTAAGCAGCATGCAATCTTCATTTTAAAAAAATTCGGAGGTTCCTTATCAATTTTTCATAAGTTTCTCAAACTTTCGTGGGTTTCTCCAGTGAATTTCTCATAAAAAGTTTCTTCTAAAATAACGTGTATAGCATTTAAGAAAGTATTGCTAAATGCAATGATCGCTTTTTCGAAATTTTGAAGATAAAGGGTGATTTTGAAAGAAAAAGTTTTTCTTGCTTATAAACATTGATGAATTATTCAAAACCAGCTGTTGTTGAAAAACGTTTTCAGAATCACAAAAAGAAAACTTTCATCAACATGTAGAAATAATGAAAGTTTAAGGTAAAATTATCTTGCTTGAAAATGAAATCGAAATATACAAAATATAAATGTCGTCTCTTTTACAATTCCTTATATAAATAGATACATCAGTAATAACCCTCACAAGTGCGTCAAAATGATCAATTGTTACCATGGAACTGTTGCAATAATATTTCCTGAATGTTTCAAATGAATATAATTAAAATTAATCGATCCATTGTCCATTGCTGAGCAATCAAATGCTTAATTACGATTTACTTGAAAATAAACAATCTGCGTCTTTCGAGCAAAATTGTATATCCTAGTAGTTGTCCTAAATAAATTAGTTGCATTATATAGTTTAATAAATAATTCAAACAAGATACCTTACCGAGGGAAACGAAAAGGTTTAAGCGTTTAAAAATCATAAACATTTAATAGCGTTCCTAATTTTACTTCAAAACTTCATTGAGTTTTTTTTGTATAATATTTTTCTTACAGAACTTATGGAAGAATTTGCAGGAAAACCGTGAGAATATATTTAATTT
Organism: Phacellophora camtschatica; assembly: GCA_036873815.1. Classification (NCBI taxonomy): domain Eukaryota; kingdom Metazoa; phylum Cnidaria; class Scyphozoa; order Semaeostomeae; family Ulmaridae; genus Phacellophora; species Phacellophora camtschatica. Next base: position 5,395 of record JAYJMH010071978.1, on the reverse strand, counting down.
CCTATTAAAGAATGCCCCAGAAAAAAGGTTTACTGTGGGTTTCTTGACCAACTTTTGGAGTCAAAACCAATTGTCCCTCTCTAGCTGTTCTGAGCGAATTTGGTGAGATTCCTATATCTGTTTTTGGAGTTGTAAGTATGTTAAAATATTAGCATAGACTATAGTGATTATAGATAACTCAAAACTGGTTCATAAGGCTGTTCTTGAACTAGACACAGTATCGGACTTGCTAAAACGTACAGAATTGATGTTGAATTAAAGAACTTTGGAACAACCCAAGTAATTATAGTATCAAACAAGTGTCATGTATCATTAAAACAAAATTCAGGAAGGAGATGTTTATCATTTACTAGAAGGAACAGGTTCCAACCGCCGGTGGATGATGGCACCACAAACAGAAACATTTGCACATTAAAAAAACAGTTTCAACTGGAAACATATATGAGCATACATATTGATTTTCAAAGAAGAAAACAGTTAGTTAAAATCCGATGCAGTGATCATACACTGATGATTGAGAAAGTTAGACACCAACAAATTGATTTAGCACACCGTATCTGTGCATCCTGCACTCTTAACATGGTTGAAGACGAGATTCATTTTCTTATTGTGTGCCCAGCTTATGATACTTTCGGACAAAAACTCCTTGAAAATATCAAAGACTTGAACAACAAAATTGCTTTTGTTAAAATTCTGTCATCAACAGAATATACAACTATCCTTGCCCTATCGAATTTCATAAAAGTTGCATTTGATTTACGCAATGTGTCCATATGCACCAACTCAAATATACCATTTGATTTACCCAGATAGTGTCCATGCACCCACTCAAATAGATACGTACCTGGTGTCCCAAAAATATGGTAACAGGTTTGATTGAGACTAGTGCTGAGAATATCGCTCAAATCCATCAAAAGTGATTTTTAGCGAAAGTAACGAAAAAACCTTCAAATATGTTGTTGTTGTTATTGTCATCGTTACTGCAAATGTTTGCTTTTTCGCGTTGAGTGTTAGTTTCTATCCTCAAGAGTAACCATGTGACGCACTGAAGCAGTTAAAATGAGAATAACCACTGATCATATTCCGAACTCTGACCTTGTTTGTGACGTCAACGCTATTCTTGATCTTGTCACATGCGCTTCCTTACTATAACACTTCGCTATTGTATTGTCAAAACAAAGTAATCACGTTTTTACCTCAATTTATTTGAATTTTTGTTTCACTTTCACTTAAATTCTTATTCGAATAATCAGTTGATTAATACCAACCACAATACCGTACGTTCACGTTTATGCCAGGCTTAGAAAAGAAATTGGTTTGATTACAAATGCTAAATTTATTGAAAATTGTTTGAGAAAGCTAAGGATAAATACAAGACAAGATAGCATTAATGACAATGAATTTACGGGTTGATATAAAGTATAGGCCTATTTTAAAATTCCAAAAAGTGTCACATATTTGTTGTTTTCTAAACCAATTACGCTTTCAAATTTTTACCAAACTCCGTCAAAAGGTTAAAAAAGTTATATTGTGTATAAATTTCAAACTGAGACACGAAGAAATTAACCTAAAGAATTTGTCTGTTGCAAAAATATTTGTGCAAAACGTATCTTCTTGATCCTTTATATTTTACGTAAATTCTCACAAATTGTCAAGTGTCAATATGCCAGAGGTATATATGCCAGGTATACTTACAGTACATAAAACAAGGTAAATGTCACTCAAAACAATTATCCACTCACAAACAGACTCCCTGAAAGTCTTCTGGATGTACTCCAGAACATTTGACAACTGAAAATAACGACAGGTTATAAACGCTAAGAATCGCTCCAACAGGACACCATTATATCAGCGCCTAGATTGAACACTTTCAAAAACAGACTAGACAAATACTGGGGGAAAAAGGACTTGGTTCACAATGACTTTAGATCTGAGATAGTCATCAAATTATGATTACGATATATTGGAGGAGTCCGGTGAAGTAGAGGAGCCTGGTGAAGAGGATAGCTAAATCCTGTATACTATAATAGATTTTTAAGTATCAACAAATAATTACTTATCAAATTAAAGGAGGTCTTCAACAAACGAGCGTTTCATTGTTGTTTGCGTTTAATAAATGTTTAATGTTTCGACCGAGATCTCTCGCAACTTTATTTCTGTTCATAATAGCAGGCTCCAATAAAAGCAATCAAATGTTTTTTCCATACTTTTGTTTACAATTCTAATTATTATATACATAACAGGAACAAAATAAAAAGCTTAATACAACAATAAATATAAAAAAAAAACTAATTCCAACTCTTGGTTTTTAGGATAAGGATGAGCGCTGACCTTTCAAGGATATTTTCAAAACGAAAACATTTCAAAACATTCCAATCAAACAGGGGTTTTTTATTGAGAATAGCTAGCCTCATTCTCAGAGTGCTGCTTCTCATCATCTTTACTATGTTCTGCTAATATTTTTGATGTATACATTCTAAACATTTAGACACCGAAAATCAACCAAAAACATAAAATGTCCAATTCATAGAAAAATATTGGGTGCAGATAGATTTGATTTGTAAAGATATAATGTATACATTAATTTGTAAAAGATATAATTTAATAAAAGTAAGTGAAAACCTCAAAAATATTTGCAACAAATTAATTAATCTTTTGCAATTTGGTTATATACTCTTCCCGTGATCAATTCATTATTCACAGTGCACTACATAATCAACAAATACGCTCTGTTGGAATTATTTTCCCTTCCCCTTGTGGATAAAACAAATTAAAGTGACAACGAAGCAAACAGTCTCTTAAAAATAGTTTCTATGGTGACAGATTCTGGCTGTATTGATTGACGTTCAATAAGTGCAGTGAGCTGATTGGTCAAATATATATTGAAATAAAAATGATTCAGCACAAATGTGCAAAGTTATTTGTTGCAGCCAAGAGTTAATAACAGTCGGAACAATGCAACAAAAACACTGTATATTGATTTGCTGACCAAAATAGGCCAATAAACAAAAACCGATATCCGAAATGTATTAAAATTTAACAAAAAATCACAATAAAAAAGCCATTGAAGGGAGAATATAAATCGGATGACAGTGATTTTTGCGGAGTTTGTTTTAATCCACACGGTCTGATATTCGAGGATGACCCAGAAAACAACTAAATCAGTTAAATTTCGTGTTGGGCAAATCGCCACCATATTTGAATTGGAAATTATAATTCCTCGTACGCAATGATGCGAAAACCACAATCCGTGACCCAAAACTGTCGTTTGAAAATTACTGGCAACATGCTATGTGAATTTTCAACACCAACAAAAGATTTCCTCTCCATCCTTTTGTTGGGCCGGTTTACGTCTGGTAGTCAAAAAATCTGCGAACAACTTTGGCCTATCTTTTATCTGAACTTTATGTATGGGTCATGTTTTGGTGCACTTTAACACGAAGTATTGTTGAAAAATGGCAAAAAAGCATAGATAAGTTGGATTAGGATTGTTGTATAACCTTTTCTCTATTTTCTTTATATAATATATGTGGCTTATGCACGTTTGAATATCTTTTTCGAAGACATTTGTCCACTTTTTTAAATGTCAGTTGAATGCAATCCCATTAAATAAATACAATTACTTACACGAAAGTTAAATCTCGTACTTACAGCGTAACTTCATAAAAAATCTTTACAATAAATCTGACTTATTTTCCTTTTCAAAAAGTTCTCCTCTTGTGTCTTCTGACAACAACGTATTGTCATTAAACTCCCTGTGCCATTTTGCTGTCGCAGATTGCTCTTGCTGATATGCTATTTCAATAGATCCAAACTGTTGAACCATGTCATCATAAACTGAATCTACGTAATATGAGTCTATTTCTCTGAGGTCCTCCTCGATGTCTCTAAGCTGAAATGTATCTTCCAAGCCTCCAAAATGAAAATCATGTTTCACATCTGCAATAAGTGGATCTGTGGAAATTAAAAAAAAAGAAAAAACAATCAATCGTTTTAAGTAGGTACGTTTTAAGTAGATAACTATGTTTTAAGTAGGTACAGTAAAGTAGGTATATTTTTACGGAACCCTTGCGGGTGACCCAAAAATGTCCCTACGTTTGCAAAGATACTGTGGAGGAGGTTTAATTTTGATAATTCTGCCTTTGATTGCATTTGACAAGAGGCGGCATCAATTCATAGTTTGCTAGAATTTAAAGTCTGCTACAATTTTCAAACTATAGTCTGCTAGAATCTAGAAAATACCTTTTCTGCTAGAATCTACCAAATAATCACCGAGTTAAAGCCAAAAATAGAGAATTTCTGTTGCTGCAGTCTATTGAAAAATACTACATTATGGCTTTGAGAAAGCCATAGGAAGAAAGCCATAGGATTACTTACTACATTTTGGCAAATAAGGTATCAAACGTTAAGTTGAAGCCTCTGACATCAACGTCACGCAAAAACAAAATCATCAAAATAAAACCTTTTTTACAAACATATATTCCTGGGCCATCCGCTGCATAATCATGTTGTATCTAACTTAAGCCGGATTTACACCAAGCCACTTTGCTCGTGCGGAATTTTTGCAGTTGTGTTTGGCAAGTAAAGAAATTTACACGAAGCAGCGCGACGAATTCGAACTCTGGGACCTGCGAGCAATATAGTCGATTGCTCCAAGTATATTAGTGAAATAAATAAAAGATGTCTCTGCGGAGGAAAATACCCTGCGGAGGAGAAGACCTCAGGAAAATCGAGTTCTGATTTTTACTGTTTGTTTCAACGAATGAATTTAAGAACAAATCATATTGCCAGAAAATTATAACGATTGGTAACGTCACACTTGCGCATGATCAGAGTCAACAGGACACTGGCAAAGCGCTTCTATGAGTGGAAACTGCTTTCTTCTTCGCTCAAATATATTCATCACTAACTAAAGAAATCTAGAAAAGTTACCTGGTGGAAATTATTTTAGCCTTTAACAATATTACGGCAAAAAACAAAGGATGGAATGTGATGTTGTCAGAATTGACTCCCACATACACCGCAGGCTGGCTATGAAAAACGTACACCAAAAGGTTTATCACATTTTCAGGTTTGGCCTATTCATTAAACATTTATTTGAAGATAAATCAAAAACTAAAACGAATTAATTATTTTAAAAGGTTATAAAGTAAAACTCTGTTTGCCTTTAAAGACCCATTGCTAACCAGCGGCCATTGCGGCGAAAATTACCTATGGTACATTTCTTGGACGACTTTCGTGTTATCTGAAAGTAAGTTTTGGCCTAGTAGCGACTTATCAGAGCCTGTTTCTTTACTTGGTGGTCAAGATTAATTTGTTACCTCAATGTAACTGACAGACGTTCTGCTGGGGTGATAGGTTGTCTTTTCGCGTCAGATTTTGTGACGAGAGGAGC
>JAYJMH010071967.1:0-11034 GCA_036873815.1 Phacellophora camtschatica | reverse complement strand
CCCGCTCATTGGAAGATAAGATAATTTATATTTGTGCTCCTCAAAAGACATTTATTTCACGAGGACACAAATTTCACTGCACAGAGGAACTTGCAATCGCAACTCGTCCTTTACAAAACGTTTGAGCCTCGAAATCGTTTCAAAAGCTAATTTTCAATTCAAAAACTAATCGTCTCGTTTTCATGCATCCAATCACATTTCAGCACGTTCTTTATATTTTTTCCTTCAAATAACTTCATTCATGTCATTACTTCATGTTCACAAACACCTTTTCGATGTGATTTGTCAGCAATTTATTTCCTGGTTATGTTTGGTATGGTATGCTATGCTGGGAAGTAAAAAATATACTTCCCGGAAATTACATGGGCAATTTATTTATTGGCAACTCTGAGGGTCTGGTTTCCTTCCACGGAAAAGCTTTTGCTTTCATTTTTGATTCCCCAGACGTAGTCAAATAAGAATCCATGATGGGATATTTTGAAATTTTGCAATCTGGATTTCTCTTCGTATTTCGTAACAATGTCGTGAAAATGAACCTTCACAGACACCACAGCAAATCAAACATCAAAATTTACTATCTTTCAGAAACATGTTTTTTGCTTATAAGAAAAAGCCAGTTATGAGTTGCTGTTAGTTTCAAGCTGAAAATATTGACTTATGTTTGTGTTTCTTGTGGGCTTGCATTCTCTGGGAATCCACTTTTGTGAAAAATTGGAGGGAATCGTCACTTTACAAGTGGGATGTAACGTGAAGAAAATTACATTCTCTTTGTAATAAACAAAACAATTTCCCCTGAGATCTAAATTTATTGCGTTCGAATCGCATTGTCAATTTTTATGGCATTTTATCATGGAGATTCCATTTCAATAGTTTTTCCTGTGATTGTGACGTAATGAAAACAGGATCGTTTTGTTTTGATTGAAGAGGGAGATATCCTGGAAAAAAGCGAGGGTAAACGAATGCATTTCATTGGAGGTTCAATTGATGGTATATCTTGCTAAGTCCCAGTAGCTCGTTGTCGACACCTCAAGAATTCACCCAAGAAGATTATTGAATTTGCTCCAAATAATAATGAAGCTGTTTCCAGAACTTCGAAGGCAAATCTTGGAAGATATGCTCGGCACGAGGTAATTAAACATTTTATTTATTTGCATATTTAGAATTTACGAAAGAATTGAGCTCAGCTAATTCATTTGTTCTGCGCTGGTCAAAAGCAAAGGAAAATCGATTTGTTGGTTTCACCACATCATATTTTGATGGTTCAGTCATTGCACTAGACTGCATCATCTACGTGGTTTTTTCGTTTCATTTTACAGTTCATATGTTTCACATGAAGTTTATTGCGGGAAAAGGACTTGATATCTAAATAAAATAAAATAAACGAAATTATCTAAATAATAAAAAAAAAACAAAATTAAGAACCCAGGCAGCCTAATTTCCAACTAAACAACCACCCACCCACCCATCCACCCAATATATGAGAACTTATTTGGGCTGACTTCGTGACTTGCCAAACCTTATCCCCCCCATTGCGTGAAAAAATTGATGTGTATGGCCCCAGTGTTCAAAAGGATTTGGATGCCAAAGGATTTGGATGCCAAAGGACCAATCAAATCAATTTCATTGAAATTTCACACACAGGGGTCACTATAAACTTAAACCAGAAACTCAGTCATGGTTTTTTTGCCTTTGAAATTGAAGTATATTGAAGACAAAGCAGTCATTGCAATTCAAAACTGTGGCAGAACTTTTTGTATCTGATTCATTAACCAGACTTATATTAAGTCTTGAAACAAATAAAGCTTTGAAAACAACGTGTAAAAATTCCCTGACGTAGGTACATAGGTTTTGGTCGTAATCTCAACTGTTACATTTTGTCTGGATTTACTATTTAATTCTGAAAAATTTCACACTACATCCAAGATGGCCATCACACCCTCACATAAAATAAGCCTAGTGTTTTTATCGAAAAAGAAAATTTAAAACGCGACAAAAACTGGATTAAATATTGACTAACATATTTTCACAGTCTTTTAGGTTTTAACCTTGGCTCTCATTCTTTCATTGTTTCCTTCTCTCCATCAAGTAGTGCCACTCCTTCTTGGCTCCTCTTTTGCAAGGAAGACAAAAGAGAGAAAAATGTCACTTGAACGTAATTAAATGACAATGCCTTGGCAAAATTATTAAAAAATTATGCCTTGTCTTTCAACTGTAGAAAAGCACACACAAAGAAAATACAAATTCTTAACAAATAACAAGTGTTAATGTTTTTGTAAAAAGTGCAGTTAACGTATAGACATTTCTCACAAATTAATTCGGTTATTTTCTAATTCATTTTATTCAAACCCAAATAACTATATTTATTTGTCTACTATAGAAGCCTCTGATGACAGTATAATATCAGTCAGTCTAGTTGTTTGTGAGCAGGTGTAAGCACACCGTGTAGACAGCTTTTATTTTTGTCAAGGAGAAGTTCAGTGGGAGATTTTTTCTCTTGCGGTACCTTCCCGATCATATGGAAACATGGGTCGCAGACAATTGCGACGATCGCAGTCACGCCTTTGTTAACAAAGAAATTGCATGGTGGTAAGTATATATCACAGATTGTCTCCGGCTCATCGCAGATCGTCTGCGATCCCTTACGATTATATGGAAACACTTTCACCGGGAAGGTGTCGGCGATCGGTACGGAGAAACGTATTTTTACGTCACGATCCTACGCAGCATCCAGTGTACCTTATTTGTACTAATTTTCGCGAGCAACTTTGTTTATGCTTTTTGTAGGTATGCTTTTTGTAAAAATTGATATGCCTATACCCGATGGTGTGTAACATTCTAAGCGGATTGCATTCCTTTTATTATCGTTGCCTGCGCAAACATTTGAAACAAATAGATTTATTCAGAAAACGAAAACGAGACAACTCATGAATAAGGTGTGCAGTCACGCATTCACGGAAAAATTCTGTGAGCAATAAAAAATATTTCTACTCTTCTCAGATAAAGACAAATGTTCTGGGAGCAATTAAAAATGCGATTACCACCAAAATGGATTGCAAAAGCATTTCAGCCGAAATTAACAGACATCTTTTGGAATCACAATAATTTTTGGAAACCCGCCCACCAACAAAGTAACAATTGAACATCCTTGCGAAAGTATGCCCATCTTGAAAGCGATGGGAGGATAAGAAATGCGAATGATTACCAATAGTTTCCTGTCATAATTTCCTGCAATTTCCTATTTTGAATTTTTGATCAAACAGTGAAGTAAGAAAATATTTGATGGCAGAAATCACCCACAACCCAGGCCACTATGCCCAGACAAAACAATGAAATCCGCGCCAATTCTCAGCGCAGAAACAAAACTTTACAGTCTGGCCCACAACAAGTCAACATTTTAAGAAAGGCTTGTGAATTAAAGTTTCCAAAAATCTCTTCTTGGTGTCATCTTGATTTGCAAAGGGAGGGGCAGAATGAAAAAGCTTTTCTCTCGAAACGAATAGTAGACTTTTAGAGACGTTAGACTTTCAGGATAGTAGGGACGAAAATTTCAAAGTTAAGTGCTGTTGTTACTCTTATTTTCGTTCAGTGGCCGAAATTATGGGGGACTTGGGGGGAGGGGGTTGACCGATCTCCCCAAAAACCTCACCAATTTGTCGGAAAAACCGACTATCTAAAGGCTTTTGTCGGAAAAAATGCGCATCCGTCGGAAATGTAGACCGCTTTTTGTGTTTAACAATCGTTTAACCCCCCCCCCCCCCCACTTGGAATTTCCGCCACTGTTTTCGTTGCTTCGTTCGACACAATTTAGTTTTGCAAAATCAGCTGCATCAAAAACGTACTGCAAAAGAAAATAATTATTTTATTATCAGCGAAGCTAGCAGAGACTGGGAAACCCCGCCCTCATGATATTTTGGTCGTTTTATAGGCCAAAACCACAAGATTGCAGTCTCCTCATCCGACCAAATAAATATTTGCTTCTCTAATTTTCTATTTTTTTCTGCCATTGCAAATAAGAATATATGAATATGTTGCTACGAATAAGAATTTTTTTGGATTTTAGAGGGGGCGTTTATTGGAGAGGGGCGTTTACTAGCAAAATGTTTCTCGAGAAAGAACCACCAACACCTTGAAATAAATACATTTAAGCATGTCGATCTCGTCTGATTTTTACGATTTATAAACATGTTCAAGCCTTTCTCTGAGGTTCATTGTTTTAGGAAATACATCTCGGACAATATTCCAATAAACGCCCCCTCAGAGGTTATTTTAGAGGGGGCGTTTATTAGAGATGGGCGTTTGAAACATTTTTAAAAATTGCACGGGGCGTTTATTGGAGAGGGGCGTTTAAAAGATAGATGGCGTTAAATGGAGAAAATACGGTAATGTAATAAAATTTCCATTCTTCTTCATTGCAGCTACGATGCGTATGTTAATTTCAAAAGAGAAGCCGTAGTTCCAAAGAAAAGACGTGAGTAACTAATTAAGATTTCTTTTTAACAAGCAACAAGAATTTATATCAGAAGGAAGTTATTATATTTAATTTGTTTATGTGAGGAAAATACCCTGCGGAAATTTTGTTCTTATTTTCCTGAAGTCTCTCCTCGGCAGTGACATATTTTTACTGATTAACGAAACGAAACAGATTTAAAGATATATCTAGGGCACGACTGACCTGACTTCGAGATACATGTCGAGCCCAATTTTTCAGGTTTTAACTGTTGTTGTAAGATATATAGACAATAGGATAATAAGATAATATACAAAATAGGATAATAAGCAATGTTGATTTTGTCAAATAAACACATTGTATATCTTATTATCAACAAATGTATATAATAAGTTAGTTTCAATTAGCAATGTAATTTTAGCTATTCATTCACTAACTGCAAAAAGAGAATTTTAAAAATGTAGAACTATAGTGTTCGGAACATGAAAAAAAGTCAACTAAACTAAATCAGTCCCTCCTAATTGTTGTCGCGCTAAATCAAAACTATCGAACACGGAACACCATTAGGTTACATGTCGCTCTTCTAGTGTACTTTATAGAGCAACGAGGAGGAAGACATTTCCCCATGGCCTAATTTAAAATACATATATTTACGGTCAGGGATTTATTGTGACGAGAAAATTAACAAAATAACTTTTAGTTTATGTCCATCGTGTAGGCCTAAAGTAGTTTCTCAGTAAATTTATTTCTTGCTGCAGAGCATCGGCAAAGAATACCTCTATGGCGATTTTTATTGCATCTTCTGCACCGTGACAATCTTACAACACTGGTTCAATGGACAGACGCTGAAAATTTTAAATTCAAAATTAAAGAGCCAAACGAAGTGGCACAGTTGTGGGGTTCGGTAAAAGACAAATCTGACATGACATACGAAAAACTTGGTCGCGCAATGAGATACTATTACGGGAAAAATATCATCGAAAAGGCAAGTGGAAAAACCTTCATTACTGGTCTCATAAACCTATTATTGAAGTACAAATTAAATCTAATAAAAAGTTAAAATTGCAGCAACATGCTATAAATTAGCGGGTGGCCCAAAAATATGTCTCCATGTTAGCAAAGCTGCTGCGGGGGTAATTCAATTTTAATAACTATGTTTTTGCTTGAATTTCATATAATATAATATGCCTCAATGTATAGTTTAATGCCTTGTTTGCAAAAATCTACCGAATAATCACCGAGTTATACTCGATGAATTCTAATAATTATGGATTTATGCTGCTGCAATCTACTGAAAATACTCACGTTATGGCTTCGAGCAAGCTGTTGATGTTGGCTTTCTAAACATTTAGTTTTATTACGAAATTATTTTTAACTTTTTTAGGCAACCAGGTAGTATTTGCATAGAAACATTTCAAACAATTTATATTTGTTGAAATTTATCTTCCTTTATTATCATTATTTTGCATGACATCAATGTGTCTAAAGTGTTCATCATTTCCAGCTATTTTTCACCTTCTTTTTGATATTTTTTATCAATTTTATCATTCATCACAGGTTTCAGGCATGAGGTACTCATACCGTTTCATAATGTCCAGAAAAACGTCCCGATATTTAGAACGACTCGTTACACGGCGATCATCAATCGACTCGACGGCAGATAGTGAGGCAAGCACAGAATGGGTAAGAAGCGACTCGATAAAAGATGAGTGCGATTCGATGCACGAGAATGAAGGTAACCAATCAGGACGAAGCAGCCCATCCTCGTATTTCAATGAAGAATATGAAAGTCCAAAATCTGTGGTACATTTTGACATGGATATTGAAGGCAATCTAGAATATGACCAATCTTTATTTTCAACATTTGAGATAGAAACCTCGTTGGAAAAGAACCATGAATTTGTCTGTTCCACAAAAGAAGAGTACGCTTTAAAGGATTTCATTGACAACTCGGGATGGACATTTCATCAAGACACGCAAATAAGTATGGACAATGTGAAAGTAATCAAAACAGAGTTTTATTATGACGAAGATACTTTATTTGGAGATTTCGACCCCATGCAAGATTCACTTCAGGTAGTCACGAACACGATGCCTGCAAGAGATTTTCTGCTATCAAGCAAAGTATAAAATTCACTTTATGTAATGTTAAAGAACTTTATCTAATGTATTTTATTTATCTTTTGAAAGTAAATTTCAAAAATTTGCTCTGGTGAAATTAAACGATGAAAACATTTCCATGCAATTCCATGCACCTCATATAACGTCTGCATAATATCGCGTATGGTGTGCTCAGTATCGTGAGTAATGTAACGTTGAGTATCGTGTGGGGGGGGGGGGGGTAGAACCTATTCAATGGAAATTGAGGAGGGATCTTGAGTAGCGTGACGGATGTTAAGTAACGTTGACAACCCTAACACCACAAAAAAAGGCTCTCTGCGATAATAAAAGTCCTTTTTCCCCACGTTGTTTAAAAAATCAATCTCGTTAATGAACAAATGGTTAACCCTTTCACCCCGGGAAGACAATATAACCTATTGAAAAACAACATAAAATGTCATATTCTCAGGAGGCAAATCGGATACAGCTTTTAATATTCCAACGTTAAGTTTATCAACCCCCCTGTGAAATGAAATTTGCATACGATTTGCCAGTTTAGTAGAAACAAATCCGGGCGTGAAAGAGTTAAGGCAATAATTGCAGATGTCATAATTACTGAGCATAATTACTTTCAATCGCGTGCTGAAAAGTTTTTTATTTTGGCAGAATTCTCAGCCTTAAAAAAGCTCATATGGTAAACGATATTGTGTGTCCTGAGGCAACATGGTATCAATGGATATATGCTGCAACCCACGTGGTATCATTTATCAATGGATATATGCTGCAACCCACGTGGTATCATTTATCAATGGGTATATGCTGCAACCCACGTGGTATCATTTATCAATGGGTAGATGCTGCAACCCAAGTGGTATCATATATCAATGGGTAGATGCTGCAACCCAGGTGGTATCATATATCAATGGGTATATGCTGCAACCCACGTGGTATCATTTATCAATGGGTATATGCTGCAACCCAGGTGGTATCATATATCAATGGGTAGATGCTGCAACCCAAGTGGTATCATATATCAATGGGTAGATGCTGCAACCCAGGTGGTATCATAAATCAATGGGTAGATGCTGCAACCCAGGTGGTATCATATATCAATGGGTAGATGCTGCAACCCACCTGGTATTTTACATTTTAACTGGAAATTTTGCTGAATTAAACATTTTGCAACATTAGCAATATTTGTATTGGCAATGCATCATTCAAATTTGGAAAAGTTTTTAAAACAAATGTTTTGGTAACTAGACAAACAAAATGCCCAATGTTTACAATTTACTCAAGCACTGTTACTGGCAAAAACGTGTGGAATTTCTTAAAAGAAAAAGTGCATAATCTCCTGCATCTGAATGTTGCGTTGTCTCTCTAATACCTGTAAATATTATCAGCGTTTTGATGTAAATTTTGAGTTAAACAAACATAAATTACTCATTGAAAATAAAAACAATCTAGGATAAAACCACATTTGTTTCATCCATGCTTTGAAATATCTAACCTCATTTAAAATCTTGTAAGGATAAACAGAAACATCCTTGCAGGAAATCAGATGAGACACTTAGGCGATATCCATTAGTGCATGAGAGGGGCGTGTAGGGGGGGGGGGGGGCGGAACACCAGCATTTTAGCTTCAAAAATGGCTTCAAAAACTGTGCTCCTAGCTATTGATTAAGTTTCGCCAGTTCAATTGGTCAAATTATCCAATCTTATTAACTAAAATCAAAAATGTGTTTTTAATCATCTGATATAATCTTGCAATGTGATTGGTGCCACAACTTCTTGTGAAGATGTACCATTTTGGGGCAATATTGTGTGATGAGCAAAATTGGATTAAATTGCTGTAAAATAAACATGCAGTGACAAAGTTCGTTAGTTCTAGTTACAAGTTCGTTGTTTTATACCTTTTAATATTACATCTCATCAAAAAAAATTTCAAAATATTTCATCAACATTTTCATTGGCTTTTTTAAAACTAAACTTCTGCCCCTTCTGCACTGCCATAAGTTTATAGTCCATCGCTAAAAATCAATCGTAAACAAAACGTATTTCATCAACGTTTTCATTGGCCTTTTTAAAACCAAACTTCTGCCCCTTCTGCCCTGCCATAAGTTTATAGTCCATCGCTAAAAATCAATCGTAAACAAAACGATAAAATCTATTAAATCTTCTGCACAATGTATTTTTATTACATCCTGCAATTAATTTCACAGCAAAATACAACTAAGTTAATAAATCTTGCTAGTCATTGTTTATATCCCTACTTCAAAGAATAAACTCTGTCCCAAATTTCCATGTCTATTTTTCGTATGTGTTAGACAGGATGCCCGTTTGAATTATCATTTGGAAGGCCTATGCAAAAAGATTTTCACCACTAATAATACATTTTGGCACTTCCTTTTCCCTCATTTGTCACTCGGTTTCCTATTGAAACCTAATTTCATCATGAACAAATGGAAGAAATCTATCTCGTTAACACATATTGTACCTGACAAGTTCGTTTTACACTTGTTGTTCTGTCTGCCAAAGTGTAAAAACAGTAATTAATTAATTTGAATTGATTTAATTTGCTTTGATATCAAATCAATTGTTCAAAGGAATAATTTAATATCATAAAAACAGTTAAACAGAAACGTGACCATCAGTCCATCCGCTGCTTCGGACTAGCGATAATTTATTTTATTCTCGATACATCGAGTGATAGCCAGAAATGGAACCAACCCTATCCTCGTATCCAGAGCTATTTAATTCCAGAAGAAATACCCTAGACTAGCTACACAGTCTCTGCATCGATCCCCGAACTGATATGTTGCAATAAACAAGCTGGTTATCAACAACAACAGCAGCAAAAATAGAGGGAATGTGTAGGTGGTCTAGAAATACCCCTGGTACCTACCTGCAAATTTTGCGTAAATTTATGCGAACTCGTAAATTTATGCCGCATGAAAAGAATTATTTTTTCGAATTCAACACTGGCTAATCATTTTACATATTCGAATTCGATTTTCACAGTCGAATGTTGAATTCCATGCTTATTGTTTCTTGTAAGGCAATGAAAACGCATAACCGTCAGGTATAGATACCAGGGGTATTGTATGAAACCAGTGAAAATGGCGCCGAGAAACCTGTTTTGTTATAAGCGTAAATTTGCAAAACTAAAATTTTGGTTTGACAACAATCTTAACGCCTTAATTAACTGGTTCGTAAGCGGTTCGGTCGTTTCAAAACTTTTTACATTGGACGGAGGTGTGTAAAAATCTTGGACTTGAAATTGCGTAAATTTTGAATAGCACCACAACAAAAAACGACGAAATATTCATTATGTGATTATCTTGAAGATACTCTCCAATTCATAAAAATTCAAATAAGCAATGATTTATGAAAAAAATTATTGAAAATGCTTTGCATGGTTTTCTGCCTAAAGTCTAATCTCCGCTTTGCGAAACTCAACTATGTATGGACCAACTGATATTACTCCCTGATATCGACGCAACTATGTGCACACGCAACTATATGCACACGCAACTACACGCGTGGCATACTTTCCATGCGCTACATTCTGGTATCCCATTGCCTTTCTGCCACCGTTGCAATCTAAAAAAATTCAAGATAAAAATGCAATGAGTTGCATCTTTTCAACTGGTTTCTTAAAATATCAAAGCTTAACTGAATGTTTATATCAGAAAAGATTGTACTCATTTGATTGAATTGTTCCAAGACTAGATTTTGCAGTTCAGGAAATTGAAATGAGAAAGTCTTAAACATGAATGGGAGAAGGGAGATTGGACTAATCTTAGACCCTCACTATTCAAAAACATCAAACTGCGACGTATTAAAAGGCAGCATTAAAAACGCACCTTCCCTTGGTCTCCGTAAACATCTTGGTCGAATGAATCTGTGTCAGACAATGAAATACTTTTGCTGAAAAGCTCAAAATTATTGACATTTATGTCAACTTCTTTTCGCTTATGTTTCTGAAATTTTTCTTTTATGGTCATACGAATCTGTCAAAGAAATGAAAATAAATAAATAAAAATAAATTTGAGTTTCCTTCTTTGTCAAAGTCGCTTCAAAAACTAAAGCTTTTTTGAACAATTGCAAACTTTCTAAAAATAAAGGAACCTCGGCTTAAAATTATAGCAAATATTTGTGCCTACTGCGCCAAGTTAAATAAATCTTTAAATATTAATTCATACCTCTTCGTTTGTTAAACAATGACACACAAAGAATAATATGCCCTGAAAAATAAGAAAATATGGGTAATGAATCAGTTACAATCAATATTGATCACAAACGCGATCAAAATTCGTGAATTGATGAAAACATGAATTTATCATAGATTGAATTGAAATACTCAAAATAAGTCTGACGTATGAATTCAACAGCTAGTGGCGTTGGAACGAATTTCCTATTGGGGGGGGGGGGGGGGGGGGTTTAAAAAAAAAAAAAAAAAATTAATTGAAAAAATTAGGCCAAAAAAA
>JAYJMH010071956.1:0-11035 GCA_036873815.1 Phacellophora camtschatica | reverse complement strand
CCCCTGCTGGAAACAAGTCATCTCGAGACTTTCGCGGGCTAGGCACGTTAAATACGATAACTCACTCACTCAACTCAGCTGGTAAGCGCTGGATTTCCCTTTTGATTACAGTCGAGGGAACACTATTCCTACATAGGTTCACTGAAAGCAAATATTAAGAAAACAAAATTTATATACATTTTGATTTTTGTTGTCTCTCAGATTTCAAACCACAGGCCTGCAAACGGGAATAGTTTTTATAGGAGTCACCGGGTGCATAGTTGAGTCTCCCAAATTTGAACTCCTGGTTAACTCGAACAGTTACTTAACTCTTTCGGTACCATTCAGTGTTTATTTAGCTTCAGTAATATCTCAAAAACTCGTTGTTTCAAAAAACATTTCATTTTTTTTGAGAGCTCAACATGGTGGGGCTCAACTGTATGCGATTATATCATTACAAGCTATAGTACCAGGGGCGAATTTTGTAACAATAGTAAAATGGAAACACTTGTTTCAAAACGATTATCCCTCGAGAACAAAGCGACACTCTCTCAACTGGAAAGCGAAAACATCTCCGCAACATTGTTGTTTTCGTTTTCCAGTTGAGACAGTTTTGTTCTCGTTCTCGAATGATAAACGCCTTGAAACTAGTGTGTCAATTTCACGATTGTTATAAATTACACCTCTGTTAGCTATAGTGGCATTTGCACTGGAATTAACATGGATTCTTCTGGGTCTTGATTTTGCAATTATTAGTTTCAATGAAACTATGTTTATCTTTATTTTTTGTAGCCAAAGAGCTTGGCATGGACAGGCTGGTTTAAAGAACTGATCTTGGTATAAAGATTGCTGCTGGTATAATGAATTCAAAGGGAAATCTATTTATAAAAAAAAACATATTTTTTGATACATCTAAATTGCGCGCAAAGGATTGCGTCACTTGTTTTATTAGGAAAGAGAAATCTCAGTACAAAATTAAAGAATGTTGTTGGAAAGCATTTGTTAATCTTTTATTGCCCGGATATAATATGTTTTTACTCTACTAGTCTATACCTCCAATTATCTGTGTAGCCTTTTTCTTCATCGATTATGAAATTTCATAGAGAGGGAAATTTCAAGAGAGCCTGTGAAACTTTTGAAATTTTAACAAACAAAGGAAATTCTGATTGCCAGTTTTTCGAGTGCAAGTTTTTATAATTTTTTTACCAACATTTTTTGTGCTTCGTTTTAGTAATAGATAATTGCTTTGAATGAAACATGTGCTAACAGTTAATTTACTAAAGATTATAGGAAACTATGAGTATGGCTATTATTATGTTTTCGTCTTCAGAAGAGACACCGAAAACAACAACAACAACTGTTCCAATATGTCATGGTTCTCAACGAGTTCTTAAATACAACTGCTATGAGTAATATTTTCTGAAGATTTTGAACTTTCATAGTCCAACGCTCCATTTTGAAAAACGTACTTCCAGTGATGATTTTGTTTAAACATCATTTTTATGGAGTTTTTATTTGCTCGGTTGGTCTTGAATTGAGTCGTTATTTCGTCTGTATTTTTGACAGAAACATTTAGGTGAATTTTGCAAATTAGAAATATTTAGGTAAATTTTGTTGTTCTAACAGCACTAAAAGTATGAGATATTTTGAAAATTAAAGGCATTGATTCGCGTTCAAAGTGACTATTTGGGAGAGGGATAATCGTTATCATCCCAGAGGTTGGCAGTACCATCTAACTCAGATAGGAAGTATGTCTTGAGGTGACCGCAATATGTATTATCGAATCGAAATTCCAGACCCAAAAATGTAGGACATCTCTCTGTCCACCCCAGGTGGCACTGCCGTCTGGGGTTATCATTTCATTTTATTTAAATTAAAGAGCATATATTTGTGCATTGTGCTAAACCTAAAGAACAACCTTTTATAAGAACAACCTTTATAAGAAATGCCAGGCTAAGATTTTTGTCAATTTCTTTTGGTATCTCAGAAATTTCTTACGTGAAAATATTAATAGCAATCGAGGCTGAAACCGGAGCTTACTGTTCAAAATGCGTGCTTCAGCACAAGTTAGGGTACATCCTGTATTTTTACCGTGATTCGATGCCTTTAGTTAGGAAGTTTTACCAATTTTATTGCAAAATTTTAGATAATTATATTTATTATTGGTATTATTTTATTGTGTTAGAATCATCTTGCAGTTCTTTAAGTTTGAATATTTTAATTGCTGTCTTTTGATTTGAAAAAATAAGTTTTGCTTGATATCAATTTACTGATTGATACTAATCTGCTCGAACAAGGAGGACAAGCGTAAGACGAATTGACTGCACGCAGTCTAAAAATAAAATGATTTGACAGCTCGGAAAGGGTAATTGGAACTTTCAAATGAACATAGCTTTACGCCCTAATATTTGGGAATTTGGGAATGTGCCTCCGTTAATGATGGGTTTGATGACAGTAAATTCTCTAAAAGTGTGTACGATTTTTTAAGGAAAAAATGCTGTAAGAGGACATTTACCCAGTAAATGTATGTTAGCGCAAAGGTCGCGCATGGGTGCAGTTCAACAGTAATGACCTACATATGTGATCATGCATTGCGAAGTCCTCAGTCTTCACTAGCTGTGAGATCAACAAACGTTAGCGACTAAAAGCGCTAATGTTGGGTTAGATATTAAAAATTCTGTGTTTTTGAATGAAACGCAACGTTATTGTTAGGTATACACAAAAATTTGAACATTAAAGATGGGTCGGTTTATAAAATCTCAGCGGCACACTCCATTTCGACCGTGGGACATACCACCCCCTCCCCCCGACCCCGAGAACACTGCGCGAAGTGCATTGGGAGGAATTTTCCATAAAATAAGTGGAGTTCCAATTCCCGTGTTTTCAGCAACAACAACAATAATATTGCGCCATTTCCCATGTCCACATGGAGGAAAGAAGTGCAGGAAGGAGAATTTGAGAAAATTTGTTGGAAATATGGAGGAAGAGCTGCCATACAAAGCCGAGTATGCGAAATCTGGCCGTGCTGCCTGTAAAGGATGCAAGTTGTCAATTGGGAAAGAATCCTTGAGGGTTGCTAAAATGGTTCAGGTACTAAGTAATTAATTAGTAAAGCCAGAGAGTAGAAGAAGCTTCAAATCATTCAATTCGACAAATGTTAAAATTGTTGTTGCTGCTGTTTTTTATGACTAATCTTCACCATTATTGACTGTTCTGTATTGTGATGTTGGGAAGGAATAATGATATGATGTTAACACCAGTTTGTTTTTATCAGTTCACCCACTTTTTATGATAAAAAATAAAATGCAACTTTCATGGTCTAAAAAATGTTTCGGAAAAAATTACAATGCAAGATATTGAAGACATGAAATTGTAAATAAACTGCGGGGAAAGTATTTTGAATAGTGATTTAAGAATTAAGATTTAAGAAATAAATTTCTGGTGTAACTTTACATACGTACAGTAAACTTTACATGTTAATTTACATGCATTTTACCCCTGTGCAGTTCTTGTGAAGGCTAGGCTATGTATGTATATTATATAATATGAATACACAATATAGAATAGGCCTAATTATAATTTTTGATATTTGATGTTTGACATATATTTCTTTTTTAGTCACGACTTTTTGATGGCAAGGTGAGTTTCTATCTTCTGAGAATTCTAAAAATACTTTTCATTGAGTTTGGTGTGAGGAATGTTCACCTAGTCTATCTTTATTTGTTCATAATTTTAACATACTATTTATTTAACTAACATAACATTACTATTTTGCATGCTACTATTACCAAACTTGCTGCAAGTATGAAAACTACTGCCAACATACTCCACAAAATAATTATGCCATTGAATTAAAAGTTGACAATATTTTTTTTAAAAATAGGATAACATATTATAGGCATGAATGATTTAATTATAATAGTTAAAAGTACATCAAAATCTATTTCAAAACCACATACCCCTAAACTAGAGTGGCAGGGATAGCATTAAATGATCGAAAGACCTTTATTCCATAATTGTCTATTTTAAAAGATATGCTGTGTAGATTTTTATCATATATTTTAGCAACCAATGTGGTTTCACTATGGCTGTTTCTTTATGAAAAACAAACCAAAGCAGGCATCAGATATTTCCGGAATTGACGCATTGAGATGGGAGGATCAAGAGAAATTAAAATCTAACTTTGGTGCAAATGCTGCATCTTCTTCTTCTTCATCAAAGGCAGTTGAAGTTGATGTAAATTTGGCAGATTACCAAGTAGAATATGCAAAATCTAACCGGAGCACTTGCAAAGTGTGTACAAACAAAATATCAAAGGGAGAAATTAGGATTGCAATAATGGTTGACGGAGAAAAGAGCTACTCTTCAGGAAGGGTTCCTAACTGGCATCACCTTGATTGTTTTGTTGAGAAAAGAAAGGATGAACCAGAACTTGCAAATATTGCGGAAAGTGACATTGCAGGTAATAATTATTATGCAAAATAATATTGTACTCCTAGAATCACAACAAACATATTTTTTGGTCAGAAATACAAAGTTGTTCAAAACATAGCTCCAAATTAGTTTTTTAAAACTGTATAATATTATAAATACTGTCATACAATGAACAAATTTATACAATTTTATTTTAACAGGACTTGGTAACATGAAAGTAGATGATAAAGCTCTTATAAAGAAAGTTCTCAAGCTGAAGGCATCAAAAGGAAAGGGAAAATCAAAAAAATTAAAGGAGGAGAAAAAGCCTGCAACTGAACTAACAGAAGCTACACAACTTAAGGTTTTTTAGTTGCTCATCTTTACTAAGTTTTGTGAAATCAAATGCAGCTTTTGTAAAACGAAATTTCAGAATATAAAATTTGCTTTCATTTCATTTTTAAACTCTAGAAAACAGTGAAGAATATCTCTTTTTAAAGACAGGCTGAAACATTTAACTTACAATGGTGTTTACTTTACTTTAATTATCAACTTTTTTATTTTCATCAAAATTTAAGCTTCTAATCACAATACCAAATATCAACAACAGCAAACGTTAACAAACATTAGCAAAATGGGGAAAGGTGAGGGAAAATCAAAACTAGTAGTTATCCTGTAGCCATGCTTTATATGTTTTGAATTTATACTTTAGGAACAAAACGAAATGCTTTGGAAGTTGAGAGACAAATTGAAGAGAAATTGCAGCATGTCACTTCTTCGAGATATGCTTGAGGCCAATGATGTTAACTCTAAAGGAGGAGAGAGTGGTGTATGTATCAATAAACGTTTTTTTTAGATAAAAATAACCTTTATAGAAACACCAAGCTAAAATTTTCCAAAAGATAAAAAGTACATAAGAAAAAGCTCAGATTCAGATCTGAAAAACAGAAAATAAGATTACAGCGCAGTGCCCAATAAACAGGATGCTGTCAAACCGTCTTGTTGTTGTTTTTCTGGCAGATTTAGCCAAGTTCATATCCAGCTACTTTTGATGCTGTCATACTTCTTGCATGACACCTCTTCTTTTCATAGGACAGATTCCCATCACTGCAGCTCAGACCAATCTGCCTCCCTGGCATACGTGTCCGAAGAAAGACAGCTTTCTTTTCCAGTTAGTTCAGGATTCTCTTGCTTGTGCATTTCTCGCGCCAGCTGACCTTCAGCATGCTTCGGTAAATTCACATTTCTGCTGCTTCAATCGCCTTCTCGTTGGTTTTGTTTTTAGAGTCCTACCTTCAGCACCATACGTTAATAAAGTCCAGACTAAGGCAAGAACCAACACTATATATCTTTCCCCGTTCGTATATATCTTTCCATATGGGCTCAAGATCGAGCACGCATGCCTATCCACATTTGATATCAGCCGTTTGTTTGTTTTGATTGATCCCAGATATTGAAACTGTGCTACTTTCTCAACCATTTCACCACCCCCTATAATCTGCACATCGTCTGACTGTCCATGAGGCATACACTCAGCTTTCTTTGCATTCAGGCTTAATCAGTCTACTTCACCGGCCTCATTCAGACTTTTATCGACTTTCTCAATGTTTTGAGTTTCTTGTTGTGCACCTTAATGAAATTGAATATAGTAAAGTCCGACCGTTAAGAAACCACTTTATAAGAAACTCAGACCGTGAATTCTGGCTGGAGAAAAATATAACAACAACAGGTTAATGAAAGGAAAACAATAGCCAAAGGTTGAAAAACGAGTCGGATTTTACTATATCGAATGTTATTACTGAAGATATATAAGACTCTTGCACGTTTTTCTTTACGTATAAGGCTCTCCTTTTTCATAGTTATTGGATAGATGTGCAGATGGAATGGCATTTGGGGTTCCTGGCAAATGCCCTGAATGTGAGCATGGGCGACTACAATATAGGTTTGTTCTTATCTATCGTGATTTGATTTTGTTGTTTATTTAATTCCTTCTTTGAACTCTTCTGTCGCTTAGGCTCGTTCACGTTTTTCGGCTGGCCTTATTTCGTTATTGGAAAACATTGTATTGCTTACCACTTCAAGTATGATCTGTGCGATGCAGATCATGTTGGTTACACTCACTCCATTGCATTAAAGAACACAAACGTTCTGCCATTGGCTCCCTCGAAAAAAGAGTAATATGCAAAGAAAGCTGACAACTTAGAGAAGCAGTTCAAAATATTACGAAAATTCAGGGGAAAGGTGGATTGCTTGATATCTGAAATGCTCTTCATCAAAGACAAACAGTCGGGCTCAATTGCCGCAAAATTGCTTACTTTGTTTGGCGCAACTTACGATTTTTGCGCTCCTTTTAAATTCGCTTATTTCATTACCTGCCTTTATATTTGACAAACTAAGAGACTGACTGCCAGTATTATTTTCACAAGCGATAGCAAAACAACTTTTATTACGTCATCGATGGGAAAAATCATTCATGAAAAAACTAAAAAAAATCTCATGATTGGTTTGATACACAAATATACTTTACATGCCTCGTCTTTTTGTATTTCATCGAAGGAAATATATTTAATCTGCCGTTACCTCTTATTGATATGCCGTTATATTTGATCTGCCGTTATAAAAAATTCTCAAATTGATAAGAGCCCCGGTGCGCCTAACCCTTTCACGCCCGGATTTATTTCTGCTAAATAGGCAAATCCTATGCAAGTTTTATTTTTCAGGGGGTATCACATACCAATTTAATTCTAAAAATAAACTAACGTTGAAATATCTGATATTAGTAAAAATTTTGTCGATGGAAGGGGTTTTCTGAAATCTATATAAAGGTATGTCAGCATTTACCTCCTGAAAATATGACGTTTTACGTTGTTTGTCAATGAGCCATACGGCCCTTCCCAGGGTGAAAGGGTTTTCTGAAATCTATATAAAGGTATGTCAGCATTTACCTCCTGAAAATATGAAGTTTTACGCTGTTCTTTCAATGGGCTATATGACCTTTCCCGGGGTGAAAGGGTTAATACGTTAATTGTAATTCGGCTTTATTTTTCTAATTTGTCTGCAGTTCAAGTGGTTATCAATGTTCAGGACACGTGACGGCATGGACAAAATGTCTTCATGCAACTTTGAAGCCAGAAAGAGAATTATGGGTTATCACAGATGATCAGAAGGAGGTTTGCGAGTTCTTGTGAGTCATTGTTGTTTCAGAACTTCACAATTATTAAAATTTAATTCACTAAATTAATTAATTTATTCAAATTTATCCATATTATTACCATTTTTAATGTGTCATCAGAGTTTCTTGGTGTGATTCAAAATGTCTTTTTCAAAGTGAATTTGTTAAGATTTGTTGAATTTCTTCTCCTGACTCAAAACACAACATATACCTACGCTATGTCTTTGGTTGCTCTGAAGCTGTGATGCCCTTTAAATTTGATTTTGATATTTGGTAACAATTTTTAACAACGAGGGCATCAACACCCACTTCTAATGAATTGTTGATTTTCTGCCCCAAATTCCAAGAATCTCGATTTTTTCCCCATGTCATTATTTGTATTGAATTGCAAAGAATTTTGACCCCTGGGGTAGCTATGAGATGTTTGATGGTTTCTGTCTTTTTTATAGTAATAGCTGCCTTTGATGCCGAGTCAACATTCTTGTAATAATATCCCCATTTGTCCAATTTTATACCGTTGTCCATCTCCTTTTATCAAATCTCGACATCAGTCTTTACTTTACATGCCTAGCCGACGGATTACAAGAAGTGTGCAGCCTTCTACTCAGGACATGAAAGCATCCGATCGTGCGTGGCAATAGTCACATAAAATTTTTCCAAGAAATGGTCTTGCAGGGAATTTTGTGGATCTTTCAAAGTTAATGTCTTGCGGTAAATTTGTCAGCAAAATTTGGTCGGTTGCAAGTATCTAAAAATAGTTTAGATATAGACTTGGTAATAAAAATACATTTGTATACTGTAAATGTTGTGTTCTGGGAAGATGAACATTTTTTTTACTTTTTAAGAATGATTTTTATTTAAGAATCGTTGTTAGTGATTGGAACATTCTGTGGAAACTGCTTGCAAATAAATTTCAATGCGAGAATGGCGATAAAAAATAGCATGGTCATAAAATATATAGGCATTGGTTATTAGCGAACAAGGGTCGAGTGACCAAGTGGTTAATGTGCTGTGTTGCGAAGCAGAACTCTCTGCGAGAGCGCGGATTCTCGACCAGCCGTAAGAACTTCTAACTACAAAACCAAAGCTAACTCAGTTGTCATTTTGGGCTCATGTTATCATTTTCGTCCTTTATTCTTAGACTTTTTATTCCTGCTTCTCTTCTTTAAATCAGATATAATGTTTGGCATTTTTACTGAATGACGTTACTGTTTCAAAGCCAACTTCTAACTCCATCCTTTCTAACTCAGCTGACCAGGAGTAGGAGCACCGCCCACCCCTATTTAAAAAGATAGTAACTATAATGAAAGAGGAGCTTCGGGCGCAATCGGCTGTCTGTGACCGACCAACTTACTTCTACTTACTTATCGGAGAAAAACTCAGATTTACTTTTTTTTTCATGAAAGTTGTTATTGTATTTTTGATGATGTTTTTTACACAGGAATTCTTTTCAGCCAACTTTCAAAGAGCGAATATTTCCAAAATCTATGAACTTAATGTAAGTTTGCGCTTTTTCTGTTATTTATGATTTCAGTCAATCATTTTGTGTTATTTTATTAATTTAATATATTTTATGCACTCAGTTATTTTTTAACTGTTTTGCAAATAAATTTCTAATGTAATGGATTTGCATCCCTAAGCGTATTAACGTTTCCGACAATCAAACTTTCGGACAACTTTAGTCGTTCCAAAGATTTTGAAGCTCTCCAAAAGAAATCTAACGGCGTCATGCGACATAAGCCAATTAAGATGTGAGCCCTACGTTCGTCCAGTGCTCTTTTTTAGTTAAAATTAAACACAAACAAAACCCTCTTCTTGTGGAAGATTTCTTAATGAACAGAAAAGGGGAAAAATTGGGACAGCTTTGTAATGAGTGTCCGAAGTTGTTTTTTCCGAAATTTTTCGGATGAAACTTTTTGATGTCAATGTATACTTTTTATTGAAGGGATCCTGGGAAGCCATTGGCAAAGAAAAAAATCATGGTTTCAGGCAGCGTAAAAAAACTAAAGGTTGGTTAGCTGATTTATTTTCAACATTGTGCATTCCGAATTTAGATTTTGTGGTTTCTTCCACAGAAATATGTTTTATTTATTTTAACTTTAAATTTAGAGTGGGCACGAAAAAGACTTGATGCAAATCTAAAGCCTGGTTTACGTATAATCGCAAAGAATCTGGTTGCGAGAAAAAAGATGCGTTTATGTGCGATATCACGTCTAAAAAGCTCCTACTTGCGATCGCAGTTGAAGATTATCGCAGAGATAATGAAATTTATATCTCTGAGACTCCATGCTCCCTCCTTCCAAAGCCACTTTTCCAAAATTTTATCACGTTTTGGGACTCCATGCGACTCTTTTCGTATCTTTGCAATTAATTGTGAAAAATTTCACAATTATTGTAACTCCTTGCAGCATAGAAATTACGTTGGGCCTTGTGCCTCGTTTTCAAAATTAAAAACAACCTTTACATAGAGACATCGCAAACACTGCAACCTGCAACTCCTTATGACTGCTCGCAATTCTATGCAACTTGTTGCAACTTCTCGCGACCATATGGAAACCATGCTTCCATTCAAGGAATATTTACTGCGAAATGCCATAAATTAAAGATGGCAGCAAGAGCATTTTTACCACGATGTATTACCTTCTATAATAAAATAAACAACTAAACATATCGAAATACGATCATTTGTTTGTTTGTATGTGTAATTTTTGTTTTTTCTTTACATCTGTACTAAAATGGAATTATTGTGTTTGATTTTTCCGTAGAAAGACATTGTTCAGAAAATTACGGATCTTGGAGGAACCCTGTTAACTTCCATTGTTAACGACGCGTTTTGTTTCATATGCACAAAAGGTATTTGTTTTGAATGTTTATTTTACGTTTCTAGTTAAATAATTTCAGTAGGGAAGTTCGCTAAAGAAAGGTTTTTTGTATGTCGTATCGATAAGTAAATGATCAGAAATTTTTAGGAAGTGATGCCGATCTGGGGAGGCAAAGGGGAAGTCTGTCTATTGTCCTCAAGGGCGTGATTCGTTAATCTTCCTTATGGCCTCAAGATGTCATATTATAATTTTTTCTGATTTTCTGATAATCTAGCACCGAGAATAAATGTAAAATTTCGGGGTCTTTTACAATCTATGTTTATGAAAACGTTGCTATCTATAAGCTGAAGAAGAGTGTTGCCATTTTTGTCCAGCCATATATTCTAGAATGTATTGCTAATCATTTCCTATTTCGGTCCTGATGGTATTGCTAATCATTTCTTAAAGATCGGATTCTCTGTCATTGCAGAATCTCTCTGTGACATTTCCAACCTCTCAATTGCCACAGGTGTCTTTCCTGAAAACTGAAAAACTGCAAGGGTTGCTCCAATCTTTAAAAGTGGAGAAAAAAATGATCGTTCCAATTATAGAACGATTTCTGTACTCCCATTTCTCGCAAGACTCTCTGAAAAATTGATTTACGACCAAC
>JAYJMH010071945.1:0-11036 GCA_036873815.1 Phacellophora camtschatica | reverse complement strand
ATCTATCTCTTCTATCTTGGTTCCAAGCAAAGACTTGTTTTTGTATTTCTCGAATGTTTTTAGCTCAACAGTTGATCTATTTCACTTACCTGCCATGTTTGACCATATGTACAATTTGATTTGATTCACAGCTTGAAATGATCTCAAAAACGATTGAAGACTATATTTCGTGACTTTGGGCTATTATGTGAAACAGATGTTACTTATAACAGGTCATTAAAAATTTTTGACCCCCCAAGGGATAAGGAGATTAAAAGAGTGACAAATATTATAAAGATTGAAATAGCGAAAGGATTACAAAAATTAGTTGGCAAATAATTAAAGAAAATCTGAGGTGGGCGATTTCTTTGACAACTGATGAAGAGGAGGGTGATAAGATAGCCCGCCTTGAGTTAGCGAGGCTGGTATGGAGGCGCACGCGGGCGGTCGCCCGCCTCAAACGGCCAAGTCTGACTTTACATATATGAACCCAAAGTTAATGTTACCTCACATATTGGGATGCCTTATTAGGCTACACATTAAAATAATACAGATACAGATAAGATTTTTATCACTCTTCAGGCCTTCCTGGGAAAGGCATACATGTCTCCATTGGCAGATCAAAACTACTGCTAATGCTGCTCAAGCAGTAGTCAGATTTTTCAAAATTAGTCTTTATCAAAACTTAATAGTAAATTCCTACAGGTCTACCCAAATCAAATCAGATTCGAGCAGAGTACTGCTCAAAATGGCAGGAATGGGATTTGGATTTTAAAAATTTGTGACTGAGCCAATCAGGAGATAGTACATAGCTGCTGGCAGTTGGAATCTTTGCTAAAATTCATAAAAAAACCAATCCGAAACCGAGTTCAATACTGCTAGACAAAAAGTTCAGGAACTGTTAGTACCTGCATCAAAAATCATTAAGAAACTTTACTATTTTGATCACTCTTGCAGAAACTTGTTTTTATGATGTTGACTTCTCCTTTTCAATCAATAAAAGTATTCAGGATTTACACTTTTTGTTGTGAAAAGAGGTTTACTGTGACTGTACCTCAAGTACATTCTATGCATGTCTTGAAATCCTCAATAAATTAAATTTCTTGTAATGATTATTTGGACACATAAATGCACTGTGGTAGTAAGATGTCATAAGAGAACGAATTATTGAGAAACTTTTGAGAAATATTCAGTGCTAAAATCTGCTGCAACATCAATAAATTTCTTGGTACTAAAGAGAAACTCATCTCATGCTCTATGAACAAAACAAGGACAGCAGTACATGCTGACAAGGGAAACAAACATCAAGGAAAGATTCTTGTGTATCATGAAGCACTACAGAAACGTTGATGATCGCCACAGTGATCCCTCCGTTCCAACGTCAGTGCTGCCTCACACACAGGAAATCCTATTGCACATGGGTGAATTGTATCCAATTTGTACACCCTTCCCTCCGCAACATTTTATTAAAGTTTTTTGCTATTCCGAGATGAAATGTCAGTTTTATATTGCTTATTATCATATTATCTTATTTAGGCAGGATTAAGTAAATTTTTATAATCTGAATCTTAGTAGAATGTGGAGTTTTGATCTGCAAGATTCCACTTTTTGTGGAAGCCATTCGAAACCCTGTCGCCCAAATAGGTATTATCAGGGATACCAAATAGAATCCAAAATTAACCAACTTAGAAATTAGAATTTTCTAAGAAATTTGAATCACCTACCCCACAGTCATGATCTGTGGAAATAAGTCAGGGTAATGTCAAATAGAATTTTCGACTGTGGTGAAATGGAAATTACTACTGTGGTGGAATGGAAATTACTACTGTGGTGAAAGTTTTAACTGATGAACGATTTGTTTTGGGGGCCACTCTGACACATTTTTAAAAACTGAGATGATGAAATTATCATTTGTGTTTCAGGTTAGCTCAAGACTTGAAGTTTGCAAGTTTGTGATGTAATTTGGATGGCCTTTTTATTGTTCAAAAGGTATTTGCAAAAGTATTCACAAAAAGGATTTGCTTGTGGAAATCAATAACAACACATCATCAACACATTGACATCAACACATCAACAGTATCTGAAAGTTGTGAATAGCACAATAATTTTTTCCAACATACAAGGTGCGTGCTTTTTGTCAAAAGAGTATTTGAAACTTTAAAGATGTCTGCGAAAGGTTCAAATGTTTCAGGAAAGCATTCCTGTACCGTGGGTGAGCAATGGTTGTCTATGGGAAGGTTTAAAACAGCAATTAAACATTTTTTAGAAGCCTTAACAATTTTTAAGACCACGAGAGACATAACAAGCCAAATGAATGTTTATTTTTTACTAGCAAGATCATATTCATCAATCGATAAAAAGAGTGATGCAATAATTAATTATAAGGCCTGCGTAGTTTGCTCACAAATAGTAAAAAATAGACCAATAGAAATGTTTTCGCTTATCAAATGTTCTACGCTATTGCTTGAATTAGATGATAATAATGGAAAAGGAAAACAATATGCCGAAAATGCGTTAGAAATTTGTTGTGAACTGAAAGATGAAAGAATTCAACTGAAGGCATACGAAATGTTTTGCAAAGTGTCACCGAATCAAGGCATTGCTGTTAGAACGTTGATAGAGAAAGTTGATCAGCTCTCATGTAATTCTAAAAGTGATGAAATAAAGGTTTTTGCTATTGACATTATTTGTTCTTTGCTTGTACGTGAAAACTGTCAGTATGAGAAAGCAATTCAGTATGGCGAGACGCTGCTTGATTTGGCAATAAATAATCAGATGCCTAAATACGAAATGTATGCATATTCAGTAATATCGTTTGGTAATTTTTCAAAAGGTTATCACGAGAAATGTAGACAAAATGCACAAAAATCTGTCAAATTGGCCAGACGTTTGGGAGACAAGTGCTTAGAATTTTATATGTTGGCATCTATAAGCGATTCATTTCTGTGTCAACGTAATTTTAATGAAGCTCTAAAGCATTGTGATGACGCTTTAGTGCTTGCAGAAGAAACTAAATCATTGAATCTGGAAGAATTTATTCTACAACAAATGGGAAATATACATTTTGAAAATAAAAATTATCCACGATGTATTGATTGTCAAAATCGGAGACTTAAAATAGCAAAAAGTGATCGATTCAATCCACTTGACAAAATACCAAGCAATTGGGAAATTACAAAATGGGAAGATGGAGGCATAGAAAGAGAAGCAAATGTATTTCTTGCCGTTGCGTACTCATTACTTGGCGATAAAAAAAAATTCACTTTTTTCGTTGATCTTGCCATTACTTCTGCAAAGAAAATGGTTGAGAGCAAAAAATTCGAAATAGAAGTATATTTCTGTTTGGGTCGTAAATTTCAGCTTGCAAAAAAAATGGATACTGCAATAAAATACTACAAATTGGCGTTAGATGATTCATTTGAATTTGACATTTTCGAGCGCCAAGGTGAACTTCTGGAGTTGGTCTCGTGCCTTTATAAGCAAGAAATGAAATTTCCGGAGTGTGTTGAACTTGCTGAAAGATGCATCCAATTAAGTAAGAGACAAAAGCATGAAAAAGTTCCCAATGCTTCATTAACGATTGCTTCTGCTTTTGATCATTTGGATAAATATTCTGACTGCATTGCATTCGGTTCTTCTGTTTTAGATGCTGCAATTCAGAATAATGATATCATACTTGAAGGTGCCTCTTTACTAATAGTCACAATTTCATACATAAAAAGTGGAGATTTGCTCACGGAGAAGGTTAAACAAAATATTAAAAGAGCCTTGGAAATTTTTGAAGAACTTGTCAACGAGAAATTAAAAATACAGTTTCTTCCAATGTTATGTGGTATTTTACTTCGATTGAAAAGATACAATGAGGCAACAAGTCTATATGCACGTTTTTCGGACACAGCAGTTGAAGTTAAAGGTGATTATATTTTAGATTCGCTGATGGTGAATGCAATGCTTACGGGTGTTAATAGTGTCAGTGATAAACTGGAAGACGTTTTGAAGGAATTAAGCAAAATGTCTGAAAGTTCTGGAAAGGCCCATTGGATATCATCGGTATGCAGTTTCGTGCGTGGTTATGAAGAATTTTGTAAAGGACATTTCAAGAAGTCGATTGAATACTGTAAAATGTGTTTTGAACAAGACAGTGTGACAAAATCAGATGCTCTAGGTCTGATTGTAAAATGCTATTCATCTTTAAATATGAATGAAAAATACAAGGAATATCTTTGGAAAGCAACCATCCACATTCAGAAAAGCGGATATGAATTCGACCAAAGTGTACTTTACAATATTCTTGCTGTACACCACGAGAAACGGGAAGAATACTCAAAGGCGTTGGAATATTGTGAAAAGGGGTTAAAGATTCAACAGTTGTTTGACAACTACTACATGCATGCGCATCCTTTTCTGATAATTCGTGCCAATATATATTTAAAAAGAGGTGAGTTGGATAAATGTAAAGCTGATTTATTGAATGGTCTGCGTATTGCTAAATTTATTGGGAACAAAGAAGCAGAAGCTGAATTTTACCAGTCCATTGGCAATTTATGCGGTGAGGAGGGGGATATTTGCGGAGGCTTGGAAAATCGCAGGAGATCATTAAATATATACCAAGAATTAGGTCACCAAATGGGCAACATGAGGCAGCAGTCGTCGATTGGTTTATTTTTATCTCAATTATCAAAATCCATACCTCATTTCTTAAGGATAAATAGTAATTTGGGGGATGTTGCAGAAGCTTTCTTGATGGGTTCACTTCGTCTTACGGAAGACACATACAACCACTCCTTGAACAATGATTTTGTCAAAACATCTTATTTAGAGTCGTTGATAAAGAATATCAAGGATCTTGCATCAAATCGTTTATTATTTTCCAAGAATGATGAGGCTCTGGAAGTTCTAGAGCAAGGAAGGGCACGTTCATTAACCTATTTGATGAAAACCAAATATCAGATCAAAGATGACAACAAAATCGATGATTTTGTTCTAAATGGCCTGACAGACTTTTTTGCTAATAGCAAATGCATTGTGTTATTCTACGTTTTCCTGGATGATAAGATTTGTGTATGGAAGATAATGAAAGCTGAAACTGTTCTTAAAACAATTACCAAGTTTCAACTTGGTGATAAAAACTTGCTAGAAAATCAGCATGCATATGATTACATAGCCAGTGCCATCGCAAATCTGGACGAAAGAATTGGTAGAATGAATTACCCAGAGTGGAATTGTGATGCTTCGTCTTATGATTGTAACTATGACGATGATCTCATCACAAAGCCAGATGGAACAACGAGAGGGAGAATTGCAGAGGATGACGATTCAGAAATTGATTTTGGGGATGAAGATATGCTGGAGGTTTTGTACAATGTGTTGGTCAAACCAGTAAAAGAATTTTACAAATCATCAGATGACATAATTATCATTCCAGAGAGCGTTTTATACAAAGTTCCATTTGCAGCATTGAGAGATCCACTCACAGGAACTCATTTGTGTGAGAAAAAAAGCATCCGAATTGCTCCATCTTTGACATCTCTCGAGATTCTGCATGCCAGACAAGACTACCACAGCAAAGAGGGTGCGTTACTCATTGCTGCTTCTCGTGTTGGCAAAGTATTGCGTCGTCAAAGTCATGTGACATACGATGACCTTCCACATGCAGAATATGAGGTGCAAAGTATTGCGGAAATTCTAAAGGTAGAGCCATTAATTGGTAAGCAGGCACAAAAGTCAGTAGTGATTCATGAGTTGAATAACAAAAACCCATCGCTTGTTCATTTTGCTGGTCATGGGGAATTTCCAGACAAACTTGTGCTTTCGCCAAATATTCAAGAAGGTAATGATGCAATTCCTAAACCGAGAGACTATTTGCTGACAATGGAAGAAATCCACAAACTTGATATTACTGCGAAGTTGGTTGTTTTGAGTTGCTGTGAAAGCGGAAATGGGGTCGTAAAATCTGAAGGAATCATTGGACTAGCACGAGCATTTCTCGCTGCAGGTGTACGGGCGGTACTTGTGGCGCTGTGGCCCATTCGAGACAAGTCGACAAAAGATTTTATGAAGATGTTTTACAGTCATTTACAACAGAAAAAGAATGCAGCTGTGTGTTTACAATTGACAATGAGATATTTTATAAAATCAGGAAAATACAAGCCACAAGACTGGGCCGGGTACTATTTGATTGGTGATGACGTATGCATAGATTTCTGACTTTTAAGTAACATTATATTTTCACGAAATTATTATTCAGAATATTTACACGAATTGCAAGAATTTGATCAACTTACTAACTTGACGATAAATTATATCAGTAACTAATTAACTTGGTGACTAAATGTTTTTACCAGATTCTTAAGGACCATACGAATCATTAACAAGCGTGATTTGTATTTCTCTCTGCGATCTTTGATTTTTGAGTTTTTGATTTTTGTTTGGGGATCTTCTGGAGACATGCCTCAGCTGCTTGCTTGTAAGCTTAAAGAAATCATTGATACTACCATAGTGATTTGTCACCTCCTTCTTCATTCATTACGTGAAATTGTGCTCATTGTGCTCATGAAGCTGGGGATCTGTCATTAGCTGTAGCTGACTCCATACATACCTGATCTTCGTCACTGTCTCCTGCATTGATGCCATCAGGCGCAACCTTACCATGGCAGCTACTACTCCGTCGTCCAATCCGAGACTACTGAATGAACTGTATTTTTCGCCATTTATGGCACTTTCCCTCCATTTCCTGTGTCTCGGAATGTAATCAGTCTGGTGCAAATATCAGTGTGGGATTGCCAAGAAAAATGGCCTTTGCAGTTCGTCTGGTATTTTAGCCACACCAGCAGAAGAAGCTTCTGTGAAATCTTTCTGATAACGATTCCAACCCTACCAGTAGTTGCCTGAGCAGACAAGGTTGTGAAGAGTTCATATCCATTGCCAATACAGTAACGCCTGCTCATATCCTCCCTGTCCCTCGTGTGTACCGCTCTTGTGGCCCCCATACCTCGACTTTCTGTTTCCTTGTGTTCAAGCAAACTCTTCAGTCTTTACCCTCAATTTTTACAACTTTCTTGCTACTTGTTGGAGCTGCAAGTGTTTAAATGTTGCTAACTCGAGAGGGTGTTTACATCTAAATAATGCTTCAAACCACTAGTGCTTGTCATGTACTCTTCTGCTTGGTGGGTGTCCGTATGCACCGTCATCAGTTGCAACTTATGGATGCACACATGTTTCTGTAGCTGTATTGCTCCTGTAGACTTCCGCCCCTTGAAGGAAAGAATTGGTGTTTCGATTGGTCTGCATACACACCACTTCCGCCCAAGACATGATACTTGCCTTCCCGCCGGAGTTTTAAGGTCAGGAACTTATTGCTAGGGATGATGCTTAGGCATAGTCTCTGCGCAATGAGCCAGTGGGGAGATAACCACCTGCTTCGCCATAATCCTGTGGTGGGGAGGCTTTTTGATTTCCACTCGCCCAAAGCGAATCCCAAGCTAGTGAAGGGAAAGAGAGAAAAGAGGTGCTTTAGTTTCATATTATCATAAACTTTTAAGCATTATTAGATTTTAAAAGGACATTTCTCGTGATTCTTATGATTTTGATCATAACGTTTTATTTTTAGTACTTTCAAATAAATGTTTAACAACATCTCTTACGAAATGCATTGCATTCCCGTTTTGCTGTCTCTGACGAGGCCATGTGTTCCATGGTGCCAGACCCACTCAGATTCAGTCTTACCGTGGCAGCTACCTGTGGTCCAGTGAGTCCGAGGGCTTGCTTCTTTATAACGAGACAGAACGATATAAACAATTTTCTGTTAACATCCCAGTTATATCCTTGCTAATCTGTGAAGTTGGTTCCCGCCATTCAGCTGAGAACAAGCAGTTGTTTTGAGTTGGTTCGGTCAATTGTAAGATATTTTGGATAACAAATGAAACAGCTTGTTTCTAACATAACCAATGTTTGAAGTTTGTAGGCGGCAGTACACTCCAAGCCCAGGGGAGGCATTCGACTGTTTTTCATGCGAGGATGTCATTACGATATGTAGGGTAAAGATCTGTCAAAATATGATACTTTTAGGTTCATCTGCTACATAAATCATGAAAACAATTTGGATATTTGCTTAAAATATTTTGAATAAGATTGTTTCACAGATCATAAATTGAATTCCAATGCTTTTTGTATTAACTCAGGCAACCTCAGACACTATGCAACATAACTACAGCCTGTATATCATAGAAATGTCTGATGTTTTTGGTTAAAAATAGTCAAATTTTGATATTTTTGAGCTAGTTAAAAATTTCTTGAACTGACCTCACGTATGAAAAATTCCCGAGTGGAACCCCCTCCCCCTAGGTCTCCAAGCAATATTAACAGAAATATATGTTTGAGATTTTACACTTTATAGATTTGTCAGTCAAACATTCGAGTTTTTAGAATAGAAGGTTGCTTATTTTCGCGCAGTTATGTAAAGGAAATATACAAATCATTTGTCACAATACACGTTTTATTATAAGAAACCTAGCTAAAGCCTCATTAGTCAAAGTTTCTTAATTTTTGAGCATTTTTGGCCACATTTTACTAGTAAAAGTTTCTTAAAAGTTTCTTATTTGCATATTTGAAAAAACGCGCGTAAAGAATCAAAAACATTGTAAAACAAGTTTAAAATAGTGTTTAGAAAATCAATCAAAATCATTGCTGTACGTACTAAAACTCACTGATCAAACATCATCTATTTAACAATTAAAAACGTAGTTTATATGTATACAACGTTGATCAATGAACATCACATCTACTCCATTGATATAAAAAATTAACAGGTTTCTTAGTGATTTTTCATTTACCAGTGGAAGTTTCTTAAATTTTTGGGCCTTTTACCGGTGAGTTTCTTATAATAAAAAAACGTGTACCATTTTTTATAAGGAACAAAGATCGGGCCCTAAACACCACTTTAAAGAAAGTGCGCCATTTTGGGAATTTTTCAAAAGTTCAAGATAATAATTTTTGGACTTGAGATTCGGATTGGGAATGAAAAAGTTAGTCAATCTATGAATTTTCATTATTTTTTTCCTAACTACAAATGATTTTATCAGCATTTAAACATTGAAAGATTATAAGGGATTTGACCGTAAAATTGTCTTGGGGTGAAAAATTTCACCCCGAGCGTTTTTCACGGTCAAATCCCTTATAAATTCTCAAACTTCAAATTCTTTTATAAATTCAATAGCTAATGATGGGTATTTAAAAATTCACACATTGGCTAAGTTTTGTACGCGGAATCTAAATTTGAATACATCCATAATGACGCATTTTTGTTAAAGTGGTGTATTATTACAAGTTTTTCAATGACCAAGTGTTCTCTTCTGTTTTCTATATTGTTATGAGGAACAATAGAACAATGTAATATTTCTAAAAAAAAAATCGGAAATGCTCCTAAAGTATTTTCTTAAAAAGAAGCTGCATTGTATATTGTAGTGGCAACTTGAACTCAGAGTCTCAGGGAATCAAGCAAGAGTGAAATTTAGCGTTTTTGTGGGGGACCAACAAAGCCAGATTTTGTAACGTTAGGGAAATCGATATGCCAATTTCAAAGCAATTAACCATTCAAGACAAAGCGAATTCTCTCAAGCAGAAAATCAAAACATGTCTTTGTTTGTTTTGATTTTCTGCTTGAGAGCATTCATTTTGTCTTCAATGGTTAAATCCACCTGTCTGCACAAAATTATGTAAGTGCTTCGTGTACTCTGTCACAAAACACGAAACTGCATTTGGTATAAAGCTAATTCATGCAAAGTAGGCGTCCTTGGTTCATTGTCCTTGAACAGCATTATTTTTTTTGAATCAAGCATTTTACGCAATTTTTGATTTTCTTGCTGGACAATATCATAATAATTGCGTCGAGAAACGAATTAGCGACAACCAGAGGCATTGTAAAAGAAGTCACTGAGATCATATCTTGACTTGGGGTTGTCTTCTTGACATACTTCGCGTAGAGCCATATTGGTAGAATAACGAAGGAAGGGACATAACAAGCAAACATCGTGCAGGAAGGGACATAACAAGCAAACATCATGCAGGACAGGAAGGGACATAATAAGCAAACATCGTGCAGGAAGGGACATAAAAAGCAAACATCGTGCAGGAAGGGACATAATAAGCAAACATCGTGCAGGAAGGGACATAATAAGCAAACATCGTGCAGGAAGGGACATAAAAAGCAAACATCGTGCAGGAAGGGATATAACAAGCGAACATCGTGTAGAGCAAGGCTATGATGTATTTTCCAACTCGCAGGCTTGCGTTCATGACATTCTCCAACATTCTCCATTGAATTTCTAGAATCGCGAAGATTCTTAAACGCTTTGATGTACATGACAAACACTGCCAGTAGAATTATTGAATTTACAACCGAGAGAAATGTTTGAAACTCGGAGATGAATTTCCATAGAGACGAAACGATCGAAACAACAGCTACAATCAAACACACAAGGAAAGCCGTTAAAATAAAAAATATAGGCCTTGCGAAGGTTCATTTAGTCTCTGTAATCGTTCAGATACTTTATATAGTAATATCTATCAACTGCTACGAGAGTAATCATCGGGCCGGAAAATTCGCACAATCCACGCGCCAAACATTGACCAAACATATCAAACATGGTGCAGTTCTTGTCAGATATCGTCGTGATGTAACCAACAAGAGGTCGAAGAATAACTGCAATAGCCAAGTCCGATAATGTCATGGACATACAGAACAAAAATGAAGGTTTTTTAGTGAGCTTCAGCGATGCTAGGGCATAAATGAGAGCACCGTTTGCGGTGAAGTTAAACAAGCATACCAAGATGTTTATTGTTGGGCCAAAAATTTGATCCTGTTTAGACTATGCCGGTACGAAACGAATACGGCACGAAATCATGCCGAATTGGCCTCTTGTCGACACAATGCCGATACGAAATTCATCCTATCACGGCATGAAACGAATTTTTTAAAATATTACAATACCCCTAACTAGAGTGGCAGGGATAACATCAAGAAGATCGAAATGACCTTAATTCCATGACGGTCCCTTTTA
>JAYJMH010071934.1:0-11036 GCA_036873815.1 Phacellophora camtschatica | reverse complement strand
TTCAAATAACCGTACACAATGCTTGAAATAACCGTATGTCAATTCATGTAAAGATCATCCGTACAAGCAGAAATGAGGGAGCGGTGTTTAGGGCGTGGTCATAAGAGAACGGGATGTGGTCAAAGTGCCCTTCAAATGTTGTGCCCCCCCACTATTCAAATGCTTCCTACGTCTCTGATTGATGTGCTGTTTAAGTTTTAAGTTTTCTGTTGTTGGTTATTTTCTGGTTTTTTGGCAGCCTTGTTTTATTGATACTTTGCAGAAGAGTATCACTGGTGCTTACTAATCTTTGGTGGAATTAGGTTGATTCACATGAAGATCTCAAACTTGTATTTTAACATTATCACTTCAAAAACAAATTTATCATACTGAGTAGCGTAAGAGGAAGCCATATAGTGATATACTTGAACGATATCAAAGAATGTACCAAGACATCAAATTAAAATGATCTGATTCACACCTGTCAAGATAAGATCGATAACCATGGAAAAGCATGACCGTAATCTTGCTTGCTCATGTCACATAAAGAAGAAGTAGTGTAACAGTGGAATTTAGTAAAACAAAAGATTGTGGTTTCAAACATGACAGTGCGATTTGTTACTGTGAAGAATAGATTTCACACCTTTAACGCAGCAAAGCAAATCATTACAAACGAACTTGTTTGTTCACATTGCAAATCGCATTGTCATCTTCGAAACCACAATCTATTTCTTTACAAATTATACAATTATAAGTTTTACAAGAGTAGTGTAGGAGAGTTTTTGTAAAGCAAAAGATTCAAACCTGATCACAACAATCTGATGTGGTGTCACTCTGTCCTGAAAAAAGATTCAACGCTTGGCTAGAATACTTTTCTAACAAGTTACATATTGAAAATAAAACCTCAAAGGAGAGCATTCGTTTGCAACGTGCAATATTTTGTTTTTTTCTCACATACTATTCATGTTACAGTTAACAAAACAACAATGTTTTGCTCTCGGTGTTCGTTTTGTTTTGATGTTTCGTTGAGTGCACTTGAAGAGGCCCTTTACATGAGAAATCTCAGCCCGTGTTGAAATTTCAAATTTAAAGAGCCTCAAAAACGCAAAATATTTCCTTTCAGATCGCAAATTGCATATTATAATTTATACTTAGAGTCCCGCGAATCTATTCTTTTATGATAGTAGCTTGCTGCACTGTGTAGCACAGAAGAATTTTCATTTTGAAACGATACAATAAATTGGCAGTATTTATAATCATGTGATAAGCGTTTTGTGATGCGATTGTCTAGCCTCAAAGTGCAAGCAATCTTAGGCCAAACGCGAAATTATACTTTATTACACTCTACACCGGGGAAAAAAGCTTAACTATGGAAAGCTTGACTTAAACTTTGAGTTCAAAGGATTCTCACATATTTACTGCTGACAAAAGATATTCTCTTATTTACTGCTTACAAACCCAACTGCTATTTCTTCAGAACTTACTCTTGCTTTTAGGCATTTTTTATATGGCATTTATAAAATAGTTTTTATTTTTTTTATTTTCAAGGAGGGTTCTGTGGCCAGCATCTACGAGCAGTTTGTACAGGTAAGCTTTTGTCGAACGCTTCTCGCATTTCACTAAAAATTTATTTGAATTTAAAATGTTATAACAGGGTTGCAAACGTTCCAAAAATTTATTCAAACTTTTGGCAATCCTGCGTTATGGATGGAGGTGTTCAAATGTGTTCAACGTTTTGTTGAACATGTAAGAAGAAACTGTGTTTTTGTTCGCGATCAAACTTCATCCAAAATTTTGAAAGACAGTTGTTTTTCTGTGTGATTAACACGAACAAATTTTTATTACTACAAATTTGTTAAAATTTCTGCTGAATTTCGGTGCAATAGGTACAAACTTTACAGAGACATGCTCAACTCTTTTATATGAAGAGCAAGAAAATGCACAACAGACAAATCTTTAAAATTGCACTGCAACTGCAAATTTCAAGGAAATGTGGAAAAATATAAACGAGATAGTTTAGCAAGAGGAAACACAATAGTACTTAAGAATTTAATAAGAAGTGAAAAGGACGAAATTATTTCAGAACCAAAGAAGGTTGCCAATAGTTTTAATGATATTTTTATATATGTTTCCAAACTTCTTGTTGAAAACTTAGCTTAGCCATGTACTAAATACCAGGACTATCTTAAAAACCCTTGTAAGAATAGCGTCTTTCTAAAAGAGGCTGAATCAAGATCAAAAATATTCAATTTGCTTAACTCATTGCATGAATATAAGTCATATGATATTTACTATGTCCCACCAAAGATTGTTAAACTTGCCGCACGCACTTGTATCGGTTCCCTTGCCTACTATTTGCAGTTTATCATTCATTCAGGGAAAATTTCATAATGAATTACAAGGATAGTTAAACTATAGTTAAACAATTGTATTGGTTTCTTTGCCTGCTATTTGCAGTTTATCACTCATTCAGGGAACATTTCCTGATGAATTCAAAATGGCAAAGGTATTTCTTTTTCATAAGGCTGACTCTAAATTACTTCCTGTATTTTGTAAAATACTTGAAAAAATGTCTTTTATCATGACACTTAAATTACTACAGGGTGTCTCAAAAATATGTAACAAGTTTGATTCAGGCTATTGCTGAGAATATCCTAAAATCTAGACCTCTGGTTTTGGGTTGGAGGCAAATTTAAACTTTCAGAATTAATATCTCGACACTCGATGCACAAATAATAACTAGGTATCAATTTTTAAGTTGACTACCGATAAATATTTTAAAAGCTGTTTGGAATGAATTTGAGTTAAACTCGCAGCTCTAGCCTTGATCAAAACTGTTACCTTTTTTGGGGCACCCGGTATATAAACACCAATTTGGATTTCAAGGAAATAGATCTACGGAGCAAGTAGTATTGAGCAGATGCTCACAGATGCTATAGAAAATAGATAAAAATGCTATAGAAAATAGATAAAAAGCCTGTTGTCTGCAGTGTGAGGTAATCCGCTAAATTGGTTTAAATCCTTACCTACATGACAGAAAACAATGTTCATTCCTTGGTGAAAATCAGTCGGACATTAAAACTATTCTTGTGGTGCTCCAAAAGAAAGTTTGCTAGGACCAGTACTGTGTTTGATCCACATAAATATTAATGTTATATTTGAACCGTGAAATCTTACCAAACATTTTTTTGCTGATGATGATCAAGATAAAGACATTAATAAACTCTCAGATAACCTCAATTTAGAAACCAAAGGGAAATTTACTGGGACCAGTGCTGTTTTTGATCAACTTAAATGTTATATTTGAACCGTGCAATCTTACCAATTTGTTTTTTGCGGATGATGATCAAGAACTCTCAGATCTTAATTTTGAATTAAAATTAAAATTATATTTTAAAGCCTTAATTTAAAATCCACAAGGAAGTTTGCTAGGAAGTTTACCAGTCCTGTTTTTGATCTAAATAAATGATATTTGAATGATAAAATGTTACAAATTTGTTTCTTTTTGCTGAACAATGCTGTTGTCCATCAAGATGAAGGCATTAGTGAACTCTCAGATGATCTTAATTTAAGATTCACAAAGAAATTTACCAGGACCAGTCCTGTTTTTGATCTAAATAAATGATATATTTGAATCATAAAATGTTGAATAGAGCTGCCTTCCATCAAGATAAAGGTAT
This sequence comes from Phacellophora camtschatica, assembly GCA_036873815.1. Taxonomy (NCBI): domain Eukaryota; kingdom Metazoa; phylum Cnidaria; class Scyphozoa; order Semaeostomeae; family Ulmaridae; genus Phacellophora; species Phacellophora camtschatica. The sequence continues at coordinate 7,377 of JAYJMH010071934.1, read as the reverse complement.
TAGAAAACTCTCAGATGATCTTAATTTAGAATTAAGATAGAATTTAGAGTCAAGAACTCCGCAAGAACTCTCAGATTGGCTTATGGCAAATACACTTAGTCTTAATGTTACAAAATCAAAGTTACTTCTCTTTATTATGTCAAACAGGAAAAGTTCCAATACAACGTGGATTTCTATTTATAATGAGGAGTTAGACGTCTCTGAATCTACTAAATATTTTTGAGTTAAATTTTGTTCACAAACTAGCATGGAAAGATCATATAAATCTGGTTAATATTTAAGTAAGCAAAGGCATTGGAATTCTATATAAACTAAGATAATTTATTAACAAAGACACTTATAATCCCATTTAATGCATTGATATCACCACAAATTAATTACCCCAAAACAAATGTTAAAAAGTTAGAATCTGCACTAACCAAAGCAATAAGGATCACATTCTTTAAAAAGAAACGTCACTCAGCAACATCCCTATTTAAAAATTGGATCTTTTGTTATTTAATCAGCAAATATTATGTACACATGAGAAATTCATATGGAGCTATGTGTTCACTCCTTTTAACTAGAAGTCATCGAAGCCATCCATCCGTCCGTCCATCCATCCATCTATCCATCCATCTTTTAAGGCTCATTCTTTCATTTTTTCAGTTGTTGGAGATACACAAAATCATGTTTAAGCAAATATACCGAATGTTACTTGTGGAAAATTGCTTACAGTGTATTTTAACAAGCTCGATGCATTGAATGTATACTTTCTGCTAGGCTTTTTTGTCGGATATTATGAACTAAAGGAGTATTTCTTCCACAGGAATTAAGTAAACATCAGGAATTTTGGAATATTATGGATGAACTTGATGACAACTGTTGGGTTCTTGAGCCTGAGACTCAGTCACGCTCTTGTTGCTATCGTAGAATTGCTTTAGGTAAGACTATTTTGGCATAGAAAATGCACTTAAAATTCAGCTACGTCTCGATGTATCACAGAGTGAAATCTATTTCATACTGCTATTTTTTCGTTCGTGGTTGGTATCTGTTTTATCTTAATCTCTGTCTGAATGATAATTCTCTCAATTGTAAATTGATCATTTTCTAAATAACTAACAAGAACTTATAAGAAATATAATGTAAAACGAAATAGAATAAAATAAAATAAAAGTTATAAAGTTATAATTAATATAAATTAAACTAAAATAAAAAAAGTACTGATTGATCATTATAGTTTCTCAGTGCTGCCTACCCATCTGTGACTGATTTTTTCTGTATTGGAAATTAATTGAACTTAACTAAAACGGAATGTAGAGGAAAACATTTCTGAAACATTTAATTCGCGATACATCGAGAATATGCCTCTCATTCATGATCATCATGATTGAAAATAATAATCTTAATTGAAAATCATCCAACTGCAGGGTATCATATTCTTCCAAGGAAACAACGCAGAAATTGGAAACAATCTAATATTGATTTGCTAAAGGAAGATGCTGATTATGTAGTTTATATGTAGTTAATCATGGACTTTTACCACGGGCTTTAGGAAAAGTAAAGTTTGTATTTATTACTTCTGTTTTTTTCCATTCTACTTGCCCTACATTCCGTGATTTGGAATAAAACTTTAATTTTCCTAAAGCCCGTGCTTTTACCCAGCACATATTCACGAGGCAATATGATATTATCCTATTCATCGTCATTGCGGTTAATAATTTTCTATTTCAGGAAATGGTAGTTCTGTTTTGGTTACTTTTAACTCAATGCAACCACGGTCTTTACTTGAGTGCAGATTTCTTGGACCTGATATTGGTAATTTTATAGCACCTGTTTTTGTTATTGAATTGAAAGTAGATGGCTTGTATCCACGAGTTTGGCTAGCTTGCCTTGCTGGATAGCTTCATTAGCTAGCTACCGCATAGACCAGATAACCGTATTGTCCAGATAATGGTAAATTTTATCAAGTTTCTTTGTTTTTGAATTGAGAATATATGGCTTGGATCTACGAGTTTGGCTAGCCTGCCTTGCTAGATGGCTTCATTAGCTAGCTACCGCATAGACCAGATAACCGTATTGTCCAGATAATGGTAAATTTTATTAAGTTTCTTTGTTTTTGAATTGAGAATATATGGCTTGGATCTACGAGTTGGGCTAGCCTGCCTTGCTGGATGGCTTCATTAGCTAGCTACCGCATAGACCAGATAGCTGTATTGTCCAGATAATAGTAAATTTTATCAAGTTTCTCTGTTTTTGAATTGAGAATATATGGCTTGGATCTACGAGTTGGGCTGGTCTGACTTTCTGGATGACTTCACTAGCTAGATACCGAATGGGCGCGAGATAGCTGTATCGGCCAGATAATAGTAATTTTTATCATGTTTCTTTGTTTTTGAATTGAGAATATATGGCTTGGATCTACGAGTTGAGCTAGCCTGCCTTGCTGGATGGCTTTATTGGCTAGCTACCGCATAGACCAGATAACCGTATTGTCCAGATAATGGTAAATTTTATCAAATTTCTTTGTTTTTGAATTGAGAATATATGGCTTGGATCTACGAGTTGGGCTAGCCTGCTTTGCTGGATGGCTTCATTAGCTAGCTACTGCATAGACCAGATAGCCGTATTGTCCTGATAATAGTAAATTTTATCATGTTTCTTTGTTTTTGAATTGAGAATATATGGCTTGGATCTACGAGCTGGGCTGGCCTGACTTGCTGGATGGCTTCACTAGCTAGATACCGCACGGGCGCAAGAGATTGGCCAGCTAATGCTTTCTTTGTTTTTGAGTTGAGAGTAAGAAATTGTTCTACGCGAGTTGAGCCAGCTCTGCTAGTCAAGCTGGACTGGCTAATAAGAGGTACTGCTTTATATTGCGTTTACATGGAGAGATTCGTTTACATGCAGAAATTTATTGCCTATTTCGTATTTTAAAAATTATAAATTATTTTTTGCAGTCATATTTCCTCTTCGGGAGAAATGGAACCAAGGCCTGCATGCATGGTGAGCTATTAATTAAAAGAATAAAATGTATTGAAAACTCAAACTATAAAATCTATTGAATCTATTGTTTAACAAAATATATGGAAACAATCAAATCTATTGAATCTATTGTTTAACAAAATATATGGAAACAATCAAATCTATTGAATCTTTTGTTTAATAAAATCTATTGAAACAATACAGGCTATTGAAAACAATAAAATACATTAAAGCAGCAAACGATAAAATCTATGGAATTTATTGTTAAGCAAAATATATGGAAACAGTCAAATCTATTGAATCTATTGTTTAACAAAATCCATTGAAACAATACAAGCTATTGAAAACAATAAAATATATTAAAGCAGCAAACGATAAAATCTATTGAATTTATTGTTAAACAAAATATATGGAAACAGTCAAATCTATTGAATCTATTGTTTAACAAAATCTATTGAAACAATAAAATCTATTGAATATGTTGTTCACGAGAATGAAATCTATTTAATGTTAATCCATAGACCTATTATTTAGAAAACTTTGAAATTATGCTGCTATTCTGGGAACTTAGAATGGTGATATCAGGGCACAAATTCTGGCCTTGAAATACCCAACATTTTAGGATCATTGAAGCGAGGCTTTCTAGAGTTCTCGATTATCGAAGTTCGAATTTGCCATTGTTCGAGGCACGACTACGAGGCAGAACATCCAAGTCCAGAAATCGTGCTGTATTTTTATAAATCGTAGTATAACCTTGCATAACTACGACGATTGTGTGAATTCTACTGGGAACTTAGAAAATAAAAGTTTAAATGAATATTTTTCAATCCTCAGGGATGACATGCAGTCATGTTTGGAAAACCTGAAAAATATATTGGCGATAGAGTTTCCCCCTCCATGTCATAGACAGCAGGAAGTATGTATTAGTTATTAATATTTTTATGTGTAGTTTAAGATGATAAATTGGTTTTTTATTGACAAATTCGGGGATTGAAGGATTGAGTTTTACTTTTTTCCGCGGCGTGTTACAAATTTTTATGATTGGTAGCAATTTATCTGTGAGATTTTATAATGAAAGCTGGCAATGAAGGCTGGTTTTATTTAGCGACGCTTCGATGTCATCCTGACATCATTTTCAAGCTGAATTTATTGAAAAAAATGTTCATAATATGTATCACGATTGCTGACAATCGCGATAGAAATGCACTATTAGAAAGTTTGAAACTCAAAAATAACCCAACGTAGTTGTAATTAACCTTGGCGGAAAGATGGAAGGCGTCGAAACACGTCACTGGTAGGCGGTAATGCATTTGAAAACGATCATAATCTTTAAATGGTTTACTTTAAGCTTGTGCGGGCATTTGCATGTCACTTGTAACCCAGGACCAACGCAGTTGCGCTTTTGATTGAGAACTGTAACCTGTAAAGGCCAAAGCTGGTTGCCAAGATCAAGGATGCTCTAAGTGTCTGGAAGAGTTTGTTGCGCAGGTGCTTTTTCATTACGATGTTGATAGGTTATAAATTTGAGAATTGCTTGATCGACAGAGTGAATTTTTGAATTGTAAATTGGAAGAGGACTGATTATGCTTATACATTTGGCAAAAGTGACCGGAATTCGAAGAGTTATGGTAAGTTCGCTGTATTAGCGCATTTGAAACATCTCTAATTCATCATTTCATCTTTTTCAAAGAGCCAATAACAAGTCTTCTTCAACAGCATATTGTAAACATTTACAAAACTTTCTGTGATCCATAATTTCATAGTTTTCAAAAAGCCGATGGTAAGTTTGCTTATTTAAAATTTTTTTTTTAATTATCTTAATTTTCTTCTTGGTGCCTTTCAGGAAATTTTTCTGCGTCGTTTTTACTGCCTTGTACCAAACAGAATTTGCAGAATAGCCCAGCAAACGACAGAAAATTGTTTAGTCCATTCGGTATGATATTATCTGATCCGGGGCCCATCAATTTTCTCCGCGGCCCTTAATTCAAATATATTATCTTTATATTTCTATAAACCTTTGAAGCTTTATTTGTACAACTTTAATTACTGGAGCTGTTGATATCACATCTTTCACAAGTTTTGATTTGCAACTCAAGACCGTTTAAGTTTTTTTTCCGTTTGACCAAAAGATTTTTTAATTACGGATTTAATTTTTTGATCATGTGTTTTTGCTGCAAAATTTGACATTAATATGTCGCAAATTCGTGGCTACTCACCGATAAGCCATTTCCTAAACGATGTTTGTTGATGTTTGCTGAAGTTTGATTAAGTTTTCTGAAGTTTGTTTAAGTTTGCTCGGTTGGTCAAAAGTTGAGCTAGCATAAGTTTCAAATTTTGCAGCTTACACTCAGTGTCAATGATTGCAACCGATGTCCACGAAATTGATCAAAAGAGAAGCGAAAAGTTTTTATTCTAAGCGTTGATATTTGTTTTTATTTCAGGCACGACTCATTCAGTGCTGAATTTTTGCACACTTTGAAACAGAGCAAGACTTTTCAGTTTACTGATAATTAATACAGAATCAACACAATCGAAAAAACAATTGATAATATATGCAAAGACGACTGAGCTGGTGAGAACAGACGAGGAAAACATTATATAATTTATGCAAGACGAACACAAATCAAGAAAATATTTGATGATTTATGCAGAGGAAAATACAACGAAGGAAAACAAACAATGGATAATTTATTCAGACCAGACTCAACTGAGGAAAAAACTTGATACTTGATTTAAGCCAAACTCACCTTGAGTACAATATTCCATCGTCTTTGTAATTGAGACACAAATGGGGAAACTTATGATAATTTATACCGAATAAACTTAACTGATGAAGATCTTAAATAATTTATGCGAGCCAGATAATTAAATATTTAATATAAACATAAAGATGAATATGCAGTCTAAAAAATTCCACATTAATTCTTATCCAAGCTCAAAATACTTAGCAAAACTTTCACAAGGATTGGGCTGTGAGATGAAAAGTGGTGATTTGAATTTTCAGACCAACTATCCTCGGGGTTCCTTTCCACATATGCTGAATAACAATAACTTTGGCAAAGATTCGTATGGTCGAACGTTTTGGAATGATGAGGATGTTAAAAATACATTAAGTGGGCGAATGCCATTTCACCGACTTAGTAAAGGGAGTTATTTAGAATCTCTGGGAGACGGTAAGGGAATTTGGACGAACACGGACGGAAAGGGTTCCAGACCAACCTTCCTTTTTGGAAGGGGCGTGGAGAAAAACAACCAAGGCAACGTAAAACGTACAGATGAGTATGTGAAAAAGTCTATTGTACAAGATACCAGAGAAAATGAAGCAGTTAAAATGTTACCCTTTAGCACCTTTTGCGAGAAGCCTCACGTCACTAGTCGCTATGATGCTTATGATGCTTATGATGCCCGTTCTTGCCAAACGCACTTTTCGGAAAGTGATACCTCACATAGAAATCTTTGTGTTCAAGGCCAAAGGTTAACGCTACATACTAGGAGTCGGCCAACAGCGATTGGATTGCCTTCGAAGAAGAAAGCATCCTCCAAGAAAAAGCATCCGTTTTCGAGCACTGTTTTGCTCCAGACAGAAGAGCCTCCTCTACAGATTATTGAAGCAAGTGATGAAGTTAGCAAAAAGCCGCCGGTTGTATCAATCGAAATAGAACAAGAGCGATTGGAGAAGGCTAATTTAGCAAGGAATGATAAAATATTTGAGAGAAAAGGTCAACAAATTGAATTTCGACTTCCATCTGCATACGTCGATGTTAAGCAATCACCGTTGACAAACAGGTCAAATGGCCACGCTTACAACGGTAAGACGGCATCAAGTAACGCCAATCATGTGTCTACCCAAGAATTTCCTCTTTTTAGAACAACCTATATAGTGCATCAAGGATCTTCTTATCTTAATTCAGAGAAGAAAAGCTTCACAGTTGTGTTTCCTGATGAAATCGATAAGGCCAGTTCCCGTCAAACTTCAACCAGCAGGTCCCCCACCCCTGGCTGGACCTCCCCTGTACAGTTTTCGACTTTGGATTTATCGCTGGCTTATTTTACGCCCGAGAATAGTCCCTGGACATCACCAATGTCTCGTGAGGATAACGTGTTTCATATTAAGCCGGAATTCTTGAAAAACTGAAGAAGACAGACACCAGTACGATGGCTTAACGTATTCGCACATCTGGATTTATTGCTGATTTACAGGCAAATTATGTGACTTTGCGTGAAACATGGGTAGTGCAAGAACCTAAATCGATTCAACGATAATGTCACGTCAAAACTCTGAAGTCTGAAATGAATAAGAATTAATTTTCTTGTGGTATTTGAGCTCAGACAAATTAGAGGTGAATTTTGTAACAATAGTGAAATTGACACACTGGTTTCAAAGCGATTATCCCTCGAGAACAAAGCGAAACT
>JAYJMH010071923.1:0-11036 GCA_036873815.1 Phacellophora camtschatica | reverse complement strand
GTCTGCCATATTTGTTGACTGAGTTGTGCAGCACGGAGATTTGACTTCTCCCTTGAAAGTGATCACATGAACTTTGCATTCCTCCGATATGATTGGAGGAATAGCTGTATCTATATTTAGATTGCCCAGTCTCCTAGCGTTTCGCCACTTTTATATCCGTTGATTTACTTTAAATATATTTATTTTACTTTTAAATTTAATTTTGTAAATAAACGCCCCTCTCTATTAAGCGCCTATCTCCAATAAACGCTCCCTCTAAAAACTAATAATTTTTATAAACGCCATGGGCGTTTATTGGAGAAAATACGGTACCCAAAAATAGAATGGTGTGGTGCCTATTATGATGCAATTTTGTAACTGCTGCCTATTAAATTTGTTATTTCTGAATATTTTACCGAAAAGTATAAGATTTCAAATTTTTAGAGCTAAAATTATTAGCTTCGATGAAACATTTTTCAGACCTAAAAACAGATTTACGAAATCAAAATCCCAGATCCAAAAATATAGTACACGCCTCCTTAACCAAGTCAGGTGGTACTGCCCCTCCTGGGAAATCTGTAGCCTCATGGATTTCAAACTGTACCTCGGTAAACAGAGATAGTTTCACCGGTACATGGTCTTCAGTACATGGTCTAAGTTTTAATTTACCTCATCAAAATTAACCATTTAGTAAATTAATACATAATTTTTGATAGATAAATGTTCAAAGAATTATTTTAAAATTTTGAAGACATTCAATTATTATTCAATCTATTAATTATTATTAGATCCTAAAACTCTTGGCGATTGCTTGCGATCCTATGCGACTCTTTGTGAGATAAACATTTAAAGTCTTTAAAGATAAACATAATCTGTTCTTTGTTTCACAGAGAACAACAAACGCTTTGAAAGCAGTGCAACGTCTTGGTAACATGGGCCTTCTTCATCGTGCCACGGGTGGAACAAAACCAGCGAATGTATCTGATCCTTTGAGCAAAGAAGAAGTTAAGCCAGAGAAAGAATCAAATGGAGATGTGAAAAAAACAAATACTGATGTAATTTCTCCAGTTGGAAGTGATGCACACGGAGAAGTGAAAACCGTAACAAATCTGATGAGCAAAGAAGAAGTTAAGCCAGAGAAAGAAGAAGTTAAGCCAGAGAAAGAATCAAATGGAGACATGAAAAAAACGAATACCGATGTCATATCTCCAATTGGAAGTGACGCAAACGGGGAAGTCAAAACCGTAACAAATCTTGCGAACAATAAAGAAGTTGAGCCAGAGAAAGATTCAAATGAGGACGCGAAAAAAATAAACACCGATGTTATTTTACCAGTTGGAAGTGACGCAAACGGAGAAGTGAAAACCGCAATAAATATTGCGAACAACGAAGAAGTTGAGCCAGAGAAAGATGCAAATTTGAATGAATCACAAAAATCTGTCATACCTAATGATACCGAGGTTGCTTCTCCATGTCAAGTTAATTGTGACGAAACAGAAGGTTCAAAAACAGCAGCTTTTAATAACAACATAGACGTTGAACCAGGAATAGTTACGATCGTCAATGGAACTGACAAGTTCGTAATTTCAAGTTCAAATGATGCCACTGTATTTAAAGTTGGTCTTTCCATGGGAAATTGAAAATACTATATGTAGTTCTGCTTCGGGTAAGAATTTGCATGTGCTTGGCTGGCTGACTCAAAAAAAATTTATCTGTTTGATAACCTGTAGAAAAAACAATTGGCTTGATTTGCACGATAACTATCAGTCAAAGGCTAACTTAGATAAATTGATCTTTCTAAGAGAGAAAAAGCGTCAACCAGCCTCGTGAAATTATCCATTGTGGAGATATGGGAAGCAAATCAAAAATGTATCCATTAATTTCAACGCGTTTTGAAGATTTGGAGAGTTGAAACATTTTCAGGAAGTCTATTTTAGAGATATTAATTATTGAAAAAATTCAGAAAAATTATTTTTATCCAAGTTAGCCTTTGGGTGACAATGTACCGCTTAAATCACGCCTATCGAGTCAGTGATCAATTGGGTAAACCTTTTTGGGTCACCCGCTAGTCTTTGAATTAATTTTAAGGAATGCAATCTGTGTCAAGATATGGAAGTAAATTGGTTCAGATTTGCACACCATAAAAAAGCAAACTTTTCCTGATTTGCATTCTCACTTACCTTAATGCTTTTGGTGGAATTATCATAATTTAGTCAAATGTTGTTAATTATAAACATAATTTCGGAGCAGTTCAACTTAAAATTGAAGCAACAAATATTTATACACAGGGTGACCAAAAAAACTACCTCTGTTTGCATGGCTGTCGCTTAAAATATGCGAGACTGCAAATCTCGAGTTCTGCATAAAACGAGATCCGAAGGACAAACTTAGAGTTTGGGATATCATCCAGTCATTTGTAACCACGTTTACCTGTCCAAAGCGTGAAATTAAAATTACCATAATCAGTGAGCTTTCAACTTAATTTGAAACAAAAATCATTTATTTCTGTCTATGTTTTGGTATTTAAACATCCAGCTTCAATGGAGCTTTTGGAGTTTAAAATTTAAAAAGATTCACTGAACAAGCTCTCCAGTTCAATATGGCAGTAAACAGGTTGTTTTAATGTCAAAAGGTGGACTGAAAACGCATGGGATTCTTTTAAATTGACTTTACAGCTCACGGATGTGGATTATTTTAAGGTTTGGAAATGTAAACGTGATTGCAGGTGACTGGATATGTGTTATAAACCCCCCTCTCTTTTAAACGCCCATGTTCCAATAAACGCCCCCTCTAAAATCATCTCTGAGGGGGGGGGGCGTTCATTGGAATATTGTCCGAGGTGTATTTCCTCAAACAATGAACCAACCGATTTAGACGTGGAAGAAGCATGCCCGATCCAAGTGATGATGAGAATGATTTTGTGAATATTGAAGATATTTAGATCATTATTTCTAAGTACGTCTTTTTCGAGAAAAAAATTTAATTTGGTCATAAACGCCCCTCTCTGTGAAATGCCCCTCTTCAATATACGCCCCCTCTAAAATCTAGAGAATTTTATAAACACCCTGGGCGTTTATTGGAGCAAATACGGTATATATTAATTAGTTCTAATTTTTGATAGAAATAGTCTTTTTTTATTTTCATGCATTTTTCTGGATCACTTTTAGCAGATGTTTGATTTCCATATTTTTTCTGCAAATTTTGAAGCTGCCGTATATGTTCAATGTTTTCTTCTTGGGCTTCACACCACCTTATTAAAAGAGTGTTCATTTTTTTTCCTTATCGTAATTTAATTCGAAACTTACATAGCTTCTAAACTTTTTACAAGAAGAAACTAATGTACTTCGAATATATTTACAGTTATTTCCAATAAAAATAGATATATTTTTAATTTAAGTATAAATTAAATGAACAATAACAAGAACATTATTTTTAGTTTTTGTTCTACGAAGCTTTAAATTAACCCGTATGAACTCCTATGCCAATCATGTTGTGTTTGCTATTCTCATATGTTGTGTTTGCTATTCTCCCGAGGTTCTATTGTTTGTTTAAACCAATGACCACTCGGATAACATGAAGGTAGGCACCAGGGGTATTTCCTTTTGAAATTTGTGTGGGTACGAGGTTATATTTTCACATGTTTGCCTTGAATGTCTAAGTCCTACGTATCATCTTGATTTGACGAAACTCTTTTCTTCGTAGATAAGAAATTTTCTTGATGCTTCTTCGACACGTTGGATTTGTCAACGAAAGAATTGAATCTTACATTTATTGAATTGAATGAAGAGAGAAATGGGTAACGTTGTTGCATACATTGTTTCATGCCTCGGTTTATTTTCTACAAAACAATATGGTATGCATGAAGTGTTGTCTTGGTATTGTTGTATTTAGCATTTGTTAGAAAACTTAATTTTGGTTTGTCTTGATATTAATTAACCAAAATTGCATGTAATTGTAGTTGTAATTTATATAGTTTTTTCTTGAGAGCTGATATGCCGGAACGAAATTGTCATGCCGGAACGAAATTATCATGCCATGCCGGGAAAAAATCTCATGTCGACTACTGGTCTGAGCTACCGTTGTGTTTACATGTTTTGAAGGTAACCTGAAACTCGTTGAAAAGCTTGAATCCTAATGCCGGTATGAAATTTTGCGCCGGCATAAAGCTCCCATGGAAACGCAATGACCCTTGCAAAAAACCCGACCGTTCGTCTGTGCTCCTGTTGTATTTACATGTTGTGATGGTAACAACAAAAATTCATGACAGCATGAAATTTAATGCCAGTATGAGGTTCCGTGCTCTCTTGTAAACGCAATTTTTAAATTGGGGCGGAATGAATGAAACTCCATTTCTATCCCTGTATGCATATGTGTAATTTGTAAAGTGGAGTATTTTTTCTCAAAATCTCATACCGGCATGAACTCAAGCAGACGACATTTTCAGCCTTCATGGACAATTGATCAGCATAGGATGATTTTTTATTTCGTTTTCCTGTTGATTTGTTTACGTTTTGAGATAAACAAATATTTATTGACAATATTTACTCCAAATAACAAAATGATTTGCAGCAAATTTAAATCTCTAAATCGACATTATACTCATAAATTTTTAATTTAAAACAAATGATAACGAGGGAAGTAAAACGAAGGTAGAATAATACGAAATTCGCCTATGCTCGATTGATAGCCTTACTACCTGAGTCCCCTGTGTCGCATCGTTCTTTGGTGAATTGATATGACTCGCTCAACAGAGGGCTGGGTGATCTGGGTGGCTGGGTGGTTTGGCGGCTGGGTGGTGGGTGGCTGGGTGGGTGGGTGGGTGGCTGGGTGGTTTCAACAATACCATCTAACACGGGTAGGGGTGTGTGTTTGAAGAAATCTTGAGCTGACCCAAATTATAACAGTATGGCGTATTTTATGATGCAATTTTGCTGCCTATAACATCTTTCTACTATGCTAATTCGTAATATTTTACCCAAAAATATAAAATTTAAAATTTTCGGAACCAAAGTTATATTTTTTGATGAAACATTATTCATTTAATTATAAATATTAACGATAATAATGAGCGACGTTTCGATGTCATCTTCACATCATGTTCAAGTTAAATGAAATAAAAGACGTTGTTTGTATATATAGAAAAATAAACAATAGAAAGATATTTTATCACGTGATGAGAATTTTTGGCGGTTCAGATGATAGGCGCCAAAAAGACTAAGTGAACAATTTGGCGGCGATGGAATCTGACTGCTTGTTCAATTTTGGCTTCAAATCTTTAATGAACAATGGAATATATTTGTTGCTATTTTTTTTTTGGAAATCAATTTCAAATATAACACGCGTAAAATGAAAAATTAATCCCAAAATATACTTATTACGCTTTGTTTCTCTGCTTTTTCACAGACTTTGATACTCATGTCTTTGTTACTCGTGCATTGAAACGAGGTTTAAGAATAAAATGGCAAAAATCGAGCCAGAATTTCTTGTTCTGTTTTCATATGTCTGAAATGACGTCATTGATCGAAATGTTGTCAAATCTGTCGAGAAAGCACGTGGAAACAAAGGACTAATGTAATAAGTCTAACCAAAATAAATGTCGATAGAAATTTGTGAAAAAGCTAAATCACAAATGCAACATTTGTCTGATTAACATATATGATTAACATATATGTTCTGCCAAGTCTGATTAACATATATGTTCTGCCCAGTGAATTTATCAAAGTTTTTGCTTCTGTAGGCTTTGATGCCCAAGGTGCTGAACAACTGGGAAATAAATTACACAACACAAGTAAATGGATTGGAGCAACTGAAATTGCGGTGCTTCTTCGTTCATTACGAATTAGGTGAGGTGGAAATCTTAACTCGTTTCCCCCTGAAAATGCCATATCACACATTTGAAAATAAAAACAAAATGTAAAATAACAGGGGGTTAATGTGTGTAACCGAGTCTATAAACAGGCCTTATTTAAACGAAGAAACAAAACAAAGCAACAACAAAATGAAAAAAAAATCTCAGGCTATGTGTAAGCATGCATCCAAAGTTTATTAAAAGACTGGGAAGTTTGAAGCGCGAGCACAGCTCTTGGGGCCCTTTTGGTTCAACATAAAGGCAATTTAACATTAATCTTTTAAATATTCAACTGCCCAACATTTTAGATTACGAAATTCTATGTTCCAAACTTTTATAGTTTGAAAAACACCTACCTGCAGGAAATCGCAATTTTGTAAACCATTTGATGATCAGTAGAATCACTATAATTCGAATAACTAGTTAAAGTAGAATCACTACAATATGAGTTAAAATTTCTGAAATGATCGACGTGTACTGAATATTTCTAGGCTTTTTTTCCAGGCCTCTTTGCCAAATATTTACAACTTTCAAACGAGAGGTTTTTCAAGATTTTTGGGAACTTTAAGCGATTAGCCACCTTTCACAAAGCTTATTTGCCTTCCAGTAGCTTTTCATTACTTTTTGCTTTGATTTTCCGATCCGAACTGAAAAACATTTCGTTGATTCCTTTGATTCAGCTGAGGCCGACCTGTGCGGCACTGTCAACAACATCGCCGTAAAGATTCATCCTGAACGAGCTTGTTAATATTTCATTAACAAGCTCGAATGTGGAGCGTTAGCGACATTCGCATTCTTAAAACGATTTAAAGGAGGTTTTCATCGTGTTCACCAGACCTCCAATGACTTTGATTTGATCTTTTATGACGTCAAGTTGGTTTCTTTATTTAATAGAGTTCCTTTGCAGAGCGCGACTCGTGGATTTCCACGAAGCAACTGGAACCGATGGTACTCATCCACGAATGTTCACATGGATTCATCAGTATTACAACAAAGCACTTAAAACCTGCGAACCACAACCTCCTGTCTTCCTTCAACACCAAGGTATTTATTTTACCAAAATACGCTAGGAATAAATAATAGCAATAATAAAAAAATGCAGACTCTTCTTCCAAAACATCTCCAGACATCAAACATCACTATGCGGTTGTTAAACGATTGTGAGATTAATGCTAGAAAACGTTCGGACCGCAGATTGATCTAAGGTCCGAAAATTTTCCAGCATTAACCTCATAATCGTTTAACAACTGATAGTATTCCATATGAAATAGAAATCTTCTTTCTGGAGATGTTTAATAGATGTTTTATTACATGGCATTTGAAAATAGTGTCCAGTTTTGCGGCCTAGGTCCAATTCGGTTTCGAAAAGTACGGCAGATTTTACGGACCGATCAAGAACCAATCAAATTGTTCCGCTTCCGGTCCGAGAAGCCATATTTTCGAATGCCATATAATGATAATACAGTTGAACCCCATAATCTCAAACTCGCAAGGTTTATAAAAAAATTCTTCGAGATAGGATACACGGAAGATACACAAAACTGTTCGAGTAACCTGAAGTTCGAGTTAAGCGAGTTGAAGAGTTTTAATTGAAACACGGGTATATCTGCAGCAGATTTCCAACATTTTTATTTTTATTAGGGACCGCAACAACGGGTCATTGAATATTGCAAGGGGAAGGAGGAGAAACTGCGGTGGTCTTGAAATTTATAAAAGCTTGTGAGCAGTGTCTGCACACAATTCTTAACGCACACAGTCCTTTTAATAAAACTGTGATAAAAGGTCTTCAAATTATTTCGCAGATATTAGGGTGATCTTGAATTTGTTTATGTCAAATCAATTTCTCCTCCATCTTGCTTGCCACATTTAATTACTGATCTCTATCAATTGATTCATTATCGTTATTTGAATGCTCGGTTGTCCGTGTCACCGAATAAACGTTTCTGTACATGGTTATAACGATTTCACCTATGTATGTTCATCCAATTCGTTTATTTCGTACTGCCATTTCGTTTTTGTAACCAGAGTTAAAATGTTTATGCCGGTGTTATGCATGTGTTTACTTTTATATTAGTTTCAATAACAACACTCAAACTTTATTAGTGAATTTGATGCATGAAATTCCATTTAAAAAATGTACAGTCATCCTTCTTTGTATGTTATAGAGCCTTATAGAGCTTATAGAGTTATAGACTCTTATAGAGCTTTCAAATATCCTGTGGGTTACTTTAGTAAGTTGACAATTAGCATATTTTAAACGAAATGGAACTTGAACATGGCACTTGAAAAATGGAAGTGCTCATTCTTAAATATTAGTAATGGCTAACTATTGCCACACGTAATAATCTTGATATAATATGATTATTATTGCACTTAAATATAAGTAGTTGATGGTACATTTGCCTTAATTTTCTTCAATATTCCTTAGGTCACAGCCGATTATGCATTGGAGTAGAAGAACACCCAAGAGGGGAATGCCCAATTTATCTATTGCTTTTTGATCCATCCCATGCTCCAAGGCAAATGAAGGCATTGGTACAAAACGTTTCAAATAATGTTAGTGCCCAAATTAGACTGTTACGAAGATCTTTGAAGCAGATGAGGTCGAAACAGTATCAAATTTTATACATTGAAGGATTGTATGAAAATGATCAGGAATTTGAGGTAACAATATTTTAAAGTTAATTAGTAAATCTCATCACAGTTATCTTTGATGTACACTAGGTTGATAGGTCCTCCGTCTACGTTACTAGGTCCTCCACATACCTTACTAGGTCTTCCATATACCTTACTAGGTCCTCCACATTCCTTACTATGTCCTCTACGTACGTTAATTGGTCACCCACCAACATTCATAGGTTGGAGTACTTGCGTTAGCATAGGTCATCCAAATACGTTGATAGTTCAGCCATGTTCTTCAGGTCCTCCATCTACGCTACTAAGACCTCCGTGTACGTTACTTGGTCATCCACAGTCCACATACCTTACTAGGTTAGTACCTCACTTACGTTAGTAGCTCCTCGACATACATTGGTATGTTGGAGTACCTGCGCTTATGGGTCCTCTAAATAATGGCCTCTAAATAATACGTGACCAGGTCCCGACGTACGTCGCTAGATCCTCCAAATATCTTGCTAGGTCCTCCACGTATTATTAGGTCCTCAAGCAGCTCCTCCGCCATGCCTTAGTTGGCCCTCTGTTTATGTTAGTAGGTCCTCCACCTACACTGCTACATTCTTCACGGCGTACTTCGTTGACATAAAACGTTACGTAACACGATGTTTTGGTATTATTTTGTTTGACAGCAGCAACAAGATTTAATATATACATATACTAAAACATGTGTACCAATATTTGTTCATTCAAACATTACTTGATAAAAATATTGTTTTTGGCTGCAGGAAAGCAAACAGCTCCATTCAGTTCGTGTCCCTTGAATATCACACGGAGAAGTCAGACATCCCAGAAGAAAGATAACTTCATATCTTCCAAGAAGAAAATCGTCTTTCCTAATGAAGAAATGAAGTAAAGAGATGAACTAAATTGATATGAAACCTTCAATTATTCCAAATAAAGAACCATGTCCGTATAAGTTAGCCATGTAGCCTTGCATTAGCTAAATAGCAAAGTTTGCGAAGTTTCCCAGCAGATTTCGAACAATTTCTCAAGCGTTGGCAGATTCTGTTATGTTGGCATGCATGTCCCAAAATGCAGAAATATCGTCACCCGATTTTATTAACAGTAGTTTTTCTTTGTTGTATGAAAAGGCCTGTTATGGGGACCGAAATTTCTCGCAAAAATTGCAATTTTAATGTTTTATTACACCGACGGATAAGTGCTGCTTTTTCTCGGTCGTATTGGCTATCATTTTTCGTTATCCTATGAATGAATATGAATTAAAGTAACATTGACAAAAATCATGAAAATAACTGATCGTTGAGACATCCATAGGATGATTGTTTCCATATATGAATATGTCCAACCCTCGATTTCTTGGGGATGAATCAAGATAAATATTCGGAGATAAAAGCCAGTCAATAACCATTGCAGTGTTGGTGTTATCTGCTGGTAGAATTTTTCACATAGTCACGTTGTTTGTTCGGTGGTTGGAAATTAATTATGAAGCAGTGTACGTCTTAAGATTTTCAATTCAATTAACTTGTGTAAAATGGAAAGCTAATCAAAATGAATGAAAATTACTGGTATGGATTGTTACGTCATTCTGTATACGTTGTGTTGCTTCCTAGCTAGACTTGCCCGGAGTCTATTTCTTTTTTAATCCTAAAAAGAGGAAAGGGACGGAGAGAAGGGGAAAAATAGGCTTGGGGCAAGACTACTGTTTTCCGCGTTCTTCTATGGGCTTTAGGAAAAGTAAAGTTTACATTTAATTCCCACTTTGATTTCTCTCTTTCCACCTGTCCTACATTCTGTGTTTTTATTTTTGTCACAGGTAAACAAAAAGGAACTCCTCGTTCCCCTGTGACAGCACAAATAAAAAAGCAGAAAGTAGGACAGGCAGTACAAGTGCACCCTTGCATTGCGTAACTACGATGATCTAAAGTAAATCTAAAGTAAATAAATCTAAAGGTAGAGAAAGAAAAAAATGGAAAATAATAAAATTGATCTTCACTTTTCCTCAAGCCCGCGATTCTTTGAGAGATTTGACGTGGCCTCGGTCATTGGGGACCTTTTTGGCGTGCATCGAAACAGGGCTTGCGTTTTTGAGCGGGAAAATTCAAAGTAATTCCTGAAAATAAACGAATTCGAAGCAGAAATTTATAGAGTCCATGTTATGAGTATGTTTGGTTATGAGTCCCAGTTCGCCGAAATGACGTCAAATAACTCGGAGAAACAGAGACTTGTGTTATTAGTCTGCTTTCTGTCTGCCTGTTTCTGTTTGCAAAGGGTTGCAAGAATGAAGGTTGTCTAGTGTTAGGTTGATCCTGCCAGTGCAAGGGTACCTTTTTTTTCAGAACAGATTACCCTTGAAATGACTTCTATACTTAAATCAAGAACACGTGTAAATGCCGGGGTGCGTGTGGGGTACACGACTACCATGGGCGGATCCAGACGGGTACGAAGGGGGCCCCCCATAGGGGTTACGATTCACGCATTCACGCACAATATTTTAGCGTGTCACGTATTCACGCACTGAAAAATTAGATTTTCACGTGCACGCAAATAAAAAATCTAGAAGTTGCGTCGGCTA
>JAYJMH010071912.1:0-11037 GCA_036873815.1 Phacellophora camtschatica | reverse complement strand
GCGTAGTATACATAGAATAAGAAAAATCAAACAACTATTTTCATCTCTACAAGCCTGTTTCGTGATTGACTCACTCTGCAGCAGAACGACCTTACAACTAAAATTATATTAGAAAAGAAAACTTAGTGTCCAAACTTGCCCATTTTCTGCTGCATAGTCGATTGAAGTTTCCAATAAATTGAATTTCGACAACAATTTCACAGCAGAATCTCCACCTAAAAAATAAAATTTCAAAAATATCAGCACAGTGTTCTTTCTTACCACTCGTAAAAAGATTTTCAACTAAATTTAGAAACATTTGCAGAAAATTTGTTTTTAGATTGGTAAATATGCAATGCCTTGGATAAAAACGACGACACAATTTTTGGGACAGCTAATAGTAATAAATTTATGATGAAACCATAGAGCTAAATTCAACAGCGCCTTCGCGCTAAATTCAACAACAGCAACAGCGTTATATAAGCATCAATGCATACAAACGCCAACTAAAGACTATGCTAAACATCCCAGGCGTTTATTTAAAAGCACAGTATTCTACGCAATAAACAGTTTTTAAAAAATCACTCATGTTGCAAAAATATTCAGTAATATTTCTTTCATTATTTGTCAAAATTAATCCAAATATTTCCTATATCTAAGAATTTATAGTCTGATCTACCATAACAACAATACACGAATTTGACCAAAGCAAAAGAAAAAATTTGATATAAAATAATGACTTTGTAAATGTAAATGTAATTGACTTACCTAATCCTTTTGCCCACAAATAAGCAACTTGTTTTGCCGGTGTAACGCCACCATAATGTTTTGCAACCTAACAACACGAAAATATTAAAAATAAATTTGAGTAAATTCAAACTATAGCAAAATACCAAATTCTCTTATCCTCTCCTCTCCTTATAATACATAATACATAATACATAATACATAATACATAATACGTAATACGTAATACGTAATACGTAATACGTAATACGTAATACGTAATACGTAATACGTAATACGTAATACATAATACATAATACATAATACATAATACATAATACATAATACATAATACATAATACATAATACATAATACATTGTTGTATTGACTGACCCTATAAGAGTCTTCCCAAAGATCATTACTACGATACATATTGACTGCTGCTTTCCAATCCTTTGCCTCAGTGTAATGATGTTCTGCTTGACTGTACTGCCCTTCAGCTTCCAGTTCCTAGAAGATGACAACGGCAAATGTAATTATTTTTTAAAGTGCCTCAGCCATACATTTTGGTTGAGGCAGTTATACCAATGAAACAGAAGGTGCAAAATGAAACTTAAGTAAGATTTTTCTCTTAATTAAAAATGAATGCGTTTATAAAAGGGCAAAACACCCAAAAACATAATTAAACGTGCCACCCTTTTAGAAACAACGAAATCTGAAATAACGAAATAACTTTTGCTTACCTTGGCAAGATGCAGATGCGTGTCTTGAAGTAGATCCGGATGAAACTGCATTACTAGTTTGATCATTTGATCGTACTAAAAAGGGATTAAGTACATTCGTTTGTAGTAATATTTAATTTATGTCGTATTTTGTGAAGAAATGGACATGTTATTTTCTAATTCATTTCATTCAAACGCAAATAACTATATTGATTTGTCTACATTCCACAGTTCTATTCAACAGTCTCTGATGAAAGTATAGTATCGGCCAGTCTAGTTGTTTCTAAGCAGGCATAAGCACACCGTGCAGACCGCAAATAGGCCAAACTGGGCTCGCGAAGACGTGTTGTTTTGATGATCAACTATCGACGTGTACATTTTCAGAGCAATGTTATTATATTTATTCCCCTCCATGTGCATGTGCATAAGTTTATGCACGCTTTCCTTTCGGCCTAACGCTACATTTCACAAAATAAAGACACATATTAGTTTTCTCTCTTATGATGCCAAATAAATTCATTTATAATCAGAATTCAAAAGTTTCATGAAAGGATATCTCTCCAAATATTAATTTACATTTATGCTTCAAATTCAAAAATGACTCCCTAGTTCACCAACGTAAAGCTGCAATAAAAATACTTAAAACATTTTGACCAGAAAAGTGGTCATTTTGCATACCATTTTCTGTTTTTTGTACATGTTGATAGCGAGGTCCGGTTCTTCAACGGTAATGTACAATCTAAAAATAATATTTAAAATCATAATATTCAAGAAATAGTGTTCTGAGTATTTAATTGTTAAAAGCTCTCGAAAAAATTTGACTCAGTAATGTCAAATTATTCCGAGAATAAATTTCCAAGACCTACTGTCTAGTATATTTTGTACTCAAAAATAAATAGTTAGTTAAATTAAAAAGTATTGGGAGTATTTGATCGTTAAAAGCTCGGCGCAAATTTGACTCAAATAACATCAAATTATTCTGAGAATAAACTTTCAAGGCCTACTGTCTGGTATATTTTATAATCAAAAATAAAACGTGTTTGTCCGTTTTAATTTTATTTGGTAACCTGATGTCAGTTGCCATATTACGTCACACAGACAGGCGTAAACATCTTAACGAACGAACGATTATAAAATAAAACACAGCAACTCAAAATTAGAATCAAACATTTATGAGATAAGTAGACATTCTCGATTAGTGATACCTTTCAGCCTCTTTGTATCTTCCTTGCGACTCCAAATCCTTTGCCTGGTTAGTATACAAAAATGACACCTCTTCCTGTGGCATGCATCGAACGGCTAACTGCGTCGAGAAAAAATAACAAAAAAATGCTACACAGAATGTATTTGAACTACTGCATTCTCAATGTAAAGTAAAAGGTTGGCGCTAAATTATAACATTAATAAACTCTGCCACATTGAATTTCCACATTGAAGTTCCACAAATACCTTATGGGCTGCTTCATACATATTTGCTCTCGTGTACATATCCACAGCTTCTTTTGGTTCACCAGCACGCACAAAGAATTTCTCTGCAACCTATTAAAAGTTTAATAAATTTAATAAATTCAAGAATATTTTAGAAAACTCTCAGAAACAATGAGAAATTCCTCAAAATTCAAATCTAGTTTAATTTAAATATGTATAGGCAAAGCTTACCGAGTATTCCAACGCTTGCGCGTAATGCTGGGCAAGAATTTTGTAATACCTATGAAGTAAATTAAAACAGATGAAAAAACATGTCATATTTTACAAACATTAGGCATTTTGGGTATAAAATTTTAGTTCCAAAGTTTAATTGTACATGCATGGTACTTATGGATTTATGACTGTCATATCGTTTATATTTATATCTATATCAGTTCGCGCATTATATATGTTGTCCATGAACTATGCCTTTATAAACCACTTTTACCTTCTACAAACAGCAGACAAAATAGATAAAAAATCCCATAATTTTAAGATTGTTATATGTTTCTGATAAATCTCTGATAAGTCCCATTTTGTGTGTTGTTTTCTAACATATACTTTTGTAAGTAAGTACATTGTGGTTTTAACTGCAAGTGTTTTTTATAAATATCAGCTCAGCTGTCATTGAGCTACAGTACTTCTGTAAATCACTTTTACCTTTCACAAATAACAAATAGAAGAAGCTCAAAAATCACAACTTTTGGAATCGTTCAACTGTTTCTGATTCATCCAAGTCTCTTCTATGTGTGTTGACATAGAACAAGCCTGGAATGTGTGCATCAGTTAGCAAGCATTAACATACAACAAAAACATACTTTTGTGAAACAGTATCTTCCTGCAACTCTACAATTTGAACTGCTTTGTTCCATTGCCTTGCGTTGATCGCAGCCTCAATTGCTTTTATCGAAGACCTGCAAATCAGTAAATAACAATATCTAAAGCTGTAATATCATGATTTTCGGTTTATAACTTTGCTGGAAAGATATAATGTGTATAACTAAAGATCATAAAATAAAACAAACTGAAATTCCTGTGTCGTTTTGAAATTCTTCGTCATTAATTAAGTTGATAGTATAAAAATAGTATGCAGCCTGTACATCTTAACAAAGGTTTTTCAAATTGTACTTACTATCTGAAAACTGTACTTACCCAGCTTCAATAAAATGATGAATAGCCGCATCTAATTGTTTCTGAGAAACCAAGTAATCGCCCCATTCCTCCTCCAGTCGCGTGACTTCATTTGGGAAAGTGATTCGAGCCATTTCAACGGCACGCCTGTACGTTTTTCCTTGTCGGAAAGCAGCCAATGCACGTTTTGTGTCTCCAACTTTTTCAAACAAGTCACCAGCCTAAAGAGATACGAGGAGCAGTATTGCACATGTCATGTCAGTGTATACGAAATAAGTTATATCGTATACACTGACATGAGATGTTCAGTACATAATTTTTATAGCAGTGTAACAATATAACAATATGTATATATACAATATAACAGAATATAACAATATGATTCTGCTTCTGAGTTTCCAGTGATTACAGACATATATTTCAAACATATTTTGTGGCGTCCTTTACCGCCCTATTTGACCCTTACAGCCTTACCCGTTCATAGAAACCTCCTTTCATCAATGCCATTGCAATTCTCTCGAGCAATTCCGTATTCATAGCAAGTTCCTAAAAAATCAAATGCAACTTGTATGCAATCTAAGCAACAAACCAATGACCCTTAACCAGTAGGGGAGCCAATGGGGGACAGGGGGTGACCACCCCAGCCACTTTCTATTCGATCTTGGTCAGGCCATTTTTACTGTTTTTTGGGTGCATTGTGTTACTGTTTTGCAGCCCACTTGGCCAAATCTATCCTTGAAGAGCCTTGGCCCCCCTAATCCTTCGACCCGAGCTCCGCCCCTGCTCTTAACCACCTTTAAGCTGAAGATGTTACCACGATAATACAATTCTTAAACTATTTAATCTACACTAAATATAAAATTTACTTATATTTCATAATTACAACCTAGATTTATTGCCCTTTCATGGACCTGCCTATGAGACTAACAAAGGCCTATTAAAATTCTATCACCAAATTATAATTCACAACTCTGATTAAATTCTTTCTCGGGCGTACAGGTGATTTTCTCACGCAAGCATCTTTCAATTACAGTTAATTTTCCCGCCATAAAATTACAACTCGTTATCAGGCCCCTCCGTGTGACGAATGAAAATTGAGGGCAGTCGGATATAACAATAACAAAAATTTAATTCACATATACTTACGTCAATGCTCAACGCCATGCGTGCAGCTCTAGCCGGTAGATTGGCTTTCATGTACAAGTTGATGGCTTCCATATAATCACCTTGTGATTCTTTCACCTTGAAAAGAAATTTTCAACTAACATCAGTCCTACAAAGAAACTTTCAAAACAATGAACTTTGTTTAGATTCATTTCATAATTCCCAGAGTTCATTCCCAGCATATTTTCTAGTACCTTTATTATTGAAGTATGGCAATTAATGTTTAATTTAATGTTTAAACGATCGCAGTGTTTAATTTAACAACAGACAGATATTTTAGACACATTGACTGTCCAGGCAACAGAAGAAGAGGGACATATTTGTAACAATAGTGAAATTGACACGCCAATTTCAAAGCAATTTGCCCTCAAAGACAAAAGGAATTCTCTCAAGCAGAAAATCAAAACAAACAAAGCCATCGTTTGATTTTTCGCTTCAGAGAATTCACTTTGTCTTGGATGCCTAATCGCTTTGAAATTGGCATGTCGATTTCACTAATGTTATAAAATCTGCCCCTGTTTGCCAGAAAACACAAACTCACTTCGCCGGCTTTCTCCTCTTGACCTGACGTCATTAGCCACTGTAGATATGTAGATCGCAAGCTCTCCAATTCCGGATGTCCCTTCAAAAATTAAATTAGAATTAAATTGGCTTTCTGTCATGAATGAGTTAAACAGTTTCAATAATTCAGAGCGGAACATAAAAAAATAGCCATTAGCCATGAGTGAAATAGCCATTACTCAAAAACCGTGAACTTGGTGGGACCCGGGACCCGGGACCCTAGTGGATTAACAAGTTTTGGGCCTGAAATAACTAGTTTTTAACCATTTAAAAATGTTCTAACTCTTTAAATTAATAAGCAATTCTACATGTAATTCTAATTTTATGCAATTCTGTATTGATGATCAATAGACCATAGGCGTGTTCTGTGAAGCCAATTCCTTTTTCGGTAGCCTTCCCTTTTCGGAATTCGTGTTCTTTAAATTCAATCTTCTGGATATGGCAGGTCTAGAAGCTCTCCAAAACCTTTTCCTTCTGAAGCAGAAGGTTTCCGAGAATTCGTTTTCGTTTTCGCATTAGCATTTCGTTTTCCAAAAGAGGATTCTCAAATAATCTTAAACACACCTTCCTTGCAGCTATTTCAACTAAATTATCATCCCATTTGTGTGGTTTCTGCTATATTTGTCACGGCTGGTTCGATCGTTCCATGGTCTAAATAAATTCCTTCAGCATTATTGTTTTTCAACACTATAAAATTATATAATTAGTTCTTTCCGTTACATACCTTCCGTGCAGCTATTTCAAGTGAATCATCCCATTTGTGGAGCTCCTGGTACATTTCCATTGCTTGTTCGATCATTCCTTGGTCTAAATAAATTCCTTCCGCCTCTTTGAATCGTTTCTCGAGAACAGCCAGCTTTGCGCGAACAACAGGATGATTCGAACCGTTTGTTCCCGTGGTTGACGTAATTTCGTCAATTAGATCGTTCAACTGACGAAGATAACGTGCCTTTGACACATCACCCATGGCGGCATAGCATCTGAAAGTGTCCCAAAAATCTTTATTATATATATATATATGTATATATGATGGATTACATATATATATATATACAGTACACATAACATATAGACTCATAAACTCGTTAAATAATTATAAGCATTCGCTATAATTGTTTTCTCCACCACCTTCCGTTATTTATTGCCAGGAATAAAAACTAAATTAAAAGCAATAAAATCATATAACGCCATGCATTTACCGTTCTGCAACAGGAAGATTTTCCTTTTCCAACGCCAATTTGCTCAGTGTCTTCCACATAGCTTCGGTCTCGGGAGTTAAGTCTAAAGTCTCTAAGAACGCGATGGCCCTATGATGGAAAAACATGATCACAAGAGTTGATTTTGTGAAGCAAAAGATTCGAGATTTTCGCATAAAAATGCGGTTTTCGATTGACAATTGAATAGATTTCACACCTAAGAGTGCAAAAATAAAATAAAGAAAAGCATGAAAATATATTAACCTTGTAAATTTGGGGTTCTGATAATGGAGCATCGTTTTGTTCCGAAACGTTAAGAAATATAGGATGGTCGATTAATTTTGGCTCAACATTTAGTCTCTAGGATTAGTCTCTTTATTTTACTTTAATTTCTATGTCTTTAATTTAATTTAACATGATACGTCAGTCTGGAAACACAAAATTTAAAGTTATCTGCTATCATAATGTTGATGATTTCTCAGGTACTATGCAAAAAACAGGAAATTATGTACCTGCCGTAGTCACCATCATCAACCGCTGTTCCAAACTCAATAAGGCCTTCATCTAAAGTGTAAGATACAGTTGAAACACCTTCGTTTACAATGACTTCAGTTTTGCCATCGCTTCTCTCCAGATCAACAATATCACCCTGTAGAAAAACGATTACATGTTCTCGTAAAATGTTGCAACCCAAAGCAGTTGACTATTTCGTCTACATCATGTAATGTAACTCGTTGACAAACAGGTCATTTATAAACTGGTTAAAAAACAAACGTGAAGGATTTATTTTCAAAAAGAGAAAAAAACAATTAGCGGTTTCAAACATGAAAATGCTAATTGTCAATGAAAAGAATAGATTTCAAAATCCTAACATTCAGTTGTCTTTGCTTATTTTGATTTGATTGAATGCACGAAGAGTGTGAATCTATTCTTTCAAGTCGCACATTGCATTGTCGTGATTATTTTGTTTACAAAATTTTCTTTGCATTAATTTTTTTTGCTTTATGCCATGAACTAGAACGTAAAAAATCAAGTCAAGCACTTTTGGCTTCCAAGTTTAATTAAATATTTATAGCATAACTTTATAAATGCAAAATTTTTAACAATAACTCTATGAAATGAACAGCCTTGCTCTGTGCCATAACTTCAGAATGATTTCGTATTATCTACAAATGCTGCCAGTTGTAGGTAATGAGCGAAAGTGCACAAGGACCGGTCACAGACACAAACAAGTATAATTTTTTCCCCAAGAATTTTTCATTGTTCTCCCATAAAGCACTATTGCAAAGAATATTGTTATAACAAAAACTGGATTTACTTTGTGAAGTCTAAATTCGAATAAATTCAACATTTATTTACTGCTTTGGACGAATTTTACAGCACATAAAAACATACGATATTACTCTCTTATTAATTCTGTGTAATTAATTAATAATTATTAATTAAGTTCATTATAAATTAATTGATTAATTATTTATTAATTAATTTCTCTTATTAATTTATGTAGTTGTGTGTGTTAAAGCTTGGTTTACTTGTGAAACAAAGGCAAAAAGAAGGCTTCGTCAAAATGGGCCAGAAAGCAAATGAAATTGAAACATGCTTCAAGAGATTGGAAGACTATTGTCATCAAACATTTCAGCATATACACTCGATAGATACACACATTACTCGCAGACACATATACATAAATATTCATTGAATTCTGGAACAAAAACGAATTATATAACACTGAGCGCGCGAAAGCAAATATATATATATCATATATAAAAAAAATTGAAAAAAAGTTAAATATATGTATAAGAATTATAAAACATGGAACGCGTAAAAAAAGTATAGAACATATATATATATATAACATTTAACACGTGAAAGCATATGATACACATTCAGAGTCGGCACTAGATCATACAGACTTAACCCACGCGGGCTATCCCTAGATACATGACATATAACAACTGCACATTATGTTGTACATTTCGTTCTTAAAATGTTTTTTGAAATGTGCATTTACAGAACGAATAATATTTGTCATATATCTGAGGATAGCGCGCGTACGTCCAGTCTTCATTGTGTAGTGTTGACTTACCTTCAATGAAAACATGGTGACTCTTTCAGGGGAATCGATGCTGTACCAGACACAAAGGTTTCCTCTATCTTGTGCAACTACGACGTCACTTTCTGGAACCCACTAAAAATATCAAAAAATCAATAATAAGTTGATATAAGAAAGAAAAACAGCCGTTCAACAATGTTGTTTTGCAGAAATAAATTCAGAGGTTATCAGAGCTTGGATATCAAAATAATTTCAGGATTGAATTATCCTTCAAGTAGCTTAGTTTTTGAAGTCAATCTAAAGCTAAAGAGGCATTTTAAAATAGTAACACTATTTATTTTCAAGGTTAATAACATTGTTTTAATTGAACCCACACAATCTACAAATACACAGCCACCTATCAAACCTTACTCATTTTTACCCATCTTGTAATCAATCTATCTCTCTTTGTCTGCCCGCGGGAGCCCGCAGTTAGCCTAAAATACATTTTAAATCCTTTTTACAAAGCTGTAACAGCAAATTTTTTCCATGCAGCAAAAATCAAACTTTACATAATTCCAAACGTTTCTTAAAATTACATGTATAAACAATACATGAAGACTACCGTGATTCTATCTCCAATGTCTATGATATATGTCTTTGATCTATGATCGAGCCAGAAGATCATTTCTAGTTACCAACAATAATACTTACTTGCACATATGTGCAGTAATTCAAAATAGTTGTTTTGATTTGAGTCGTCACATCCAGCAAATGTAGCTGTAATAAAATTGAGTATAAATTAGAACGCATCGTTGCTAAATGATTTAAAATGAAATGAAGCAGGTTGACGCGGTCAAAGAAACTAAATTTGGCAACAACATGTGATTGAATTTAAAAGATCCGAAAGCATTGAATTCACCTATACTAGCTTGGATATAAAAATAAATACACGTTTCGGGTATAACCCATTATCTGTAGGTTTAAGAGTATAACAACTGTTTCTTAGCGCAATACCAGAAAATATTAAACCGAAGCTCGTTCTTGACCAAACAAATTTATTACTAGGTTTGCGGCCCTAACCGTAAAGGGTAATAAATAAATATAAATACCGTTATAATTCAATTGGCCCCCTCTCGAATAAGCCCCCCTCTTGAAGGCGATCTTTTTAATAAGCCATCATCTCGAATAAGTCCCCCTTTTTTTGTCAAAACAGGTAATACTCTTTTTAGATAATACTCTTCATTTTTCTTAGATAATACTCGTGATTTTTTTTAGATAATACTCTTAGGGAAGCTGACTTTTGATTAAGCCCCCCTCTCGAAAAAGCCCCACTCTCGAATAAGCCCATTTCAGCATTTATGTAGACAATCTCTCCTATGACTACAGAACAAGGCTTGGTCAATAATAGAAAGCGCCAGATTCAAGGATAACTGGTCATGTGACAGGCTGAACGTTGAAAATCTTATTCGATTCGATCGATCGGTCATGACATAGAAGATTATGAAAAATCTAATTCTATCGAAAAATAAATGTAAATATTTATTATCACAAACCTTCAGCTTTTTATCCCTGTACAATAACTTTTTGCCTGTTTCGCTCAGCTAAAAAATCAAGAATGCAATTCTACTTTAAAATTGACAGTTAAAATTCAGTTAAAATTCACAGTTAAAACTCAGTTAAAATTCACGAAATTTTAAACGAATAACCAAATACTTGCAATATGCAAAAAGTGCTGCTCTGAAATAATATAAGCTCTGTCAATGAAAATAATTCAGAAGTAGAATCGTAAGTATGTAATTGGATGAGTATTGAGAATTATCCATTTATAAATGTTAGTATTTTAGGAATGTCATTTGTCATATAACTAGACAAATAATTGATTATACAAATAGAACAAAAACTATGCACACAAATAAACAGAGATATTTTCTAATTTATTTCATTCAAACGCAAATAACTATATATAATTGTCTACTTTTTACAGTTCTACTTCAAGAGTTTATGATGACAGTATAGTATCGGTTAGAGTAGTTGTTTGTGAGCAGACGTGCGTAC